>JADDOH010024981.1:0-63977 GCA_016648135.1 Agrypnia vestita | reverse complement strand
GAGCCACTTCTCGATTGCTCTGGCATTTCATAAAGGATTAATTGCATTGAACATCACATTTTTAGATTTGGATTTCGTCCTAAATGGAAATCTCGTTATTTTTGTTTCTCTGCATCATATTCGTACAAGTGTGGAATTGCTGGTGGATTTTTAAAAAAATAACCATATTTAGAGCAAAGAAATTTCAGTCGTCCATAATCTAATTTATATTTTTTTTTAACACATTCAAAACAAATATTTCCACGTGGTACACAAAAATCTTTAACTTGCTTGCTGTCGTTTTATTGCGAAATCGTAAATATAATATGTAATTGGTGTTGAAAGAGTTTGAGCCCTCAATCCGATGAGTATCACAGGACCAAGCGTGATGGTATGTTATAATTATCCATGTAACTTTTAGAAAAACCAAACCACGCAATTGTGGCGTTAAAGGATAGTGTCAAAATGAGTTATCGTATGGTCGTTGCAATTTTAACAACAGAAAAGTTAATATCAAAATGCAGATAATTTTTTTTCGTAACATTTTTAATGGATTTTGTTGCAGAAGTGCACGCGATGAGTACCTTAACAATTTAAAAATACTCTCCCTGGCTTTAACACTTAATGAATTCAAATAAGTGATGGAAGATAACAGTCCTTTCGTTTATGACGCACTCGACGATGTTCGGCAATTCTGTGAACTGAAGAGTGCATAAACGTTATCGCTGTGAATTTATCGCCTATCTAATAAGTCTTAAGGTAGTTTTAAGGTTTTGAACGGTCGTCTTTGGCGAAAAATTTAAGAATATGTTGACGATACGCAAATAAAATGTGAAAATGATTTATTTTCAGTAGGAAGTCCTTCCTTGAAAATTATTGGATCAAAAATATATATGTGGACTGTATCATGGAATTCGATACTGTTAAAAATTATAAGTTTATAGAACCCTTGAAGAGAACTGGAGTCGATGAAAAGTACATCAGACTAATACAAAATCTGTACTGGAACCAAACAGCTCAAATCGAAGTAGTATGAGGTGCGTATGCATGAACGAATTTTAAAGACGTGCTACTATATTGAAGTATATTGTCACCCTTCGCTTTTATTCCTGACTCAGAATTTGTCTTTATTTATTTTATTTAAACGTCTTTATTAAGTTATTAATACGTAACATTATCATTAAATAATATTAACCATTCGTACATGAATGCGGTGGAAATGCGGTCACTAAGGCGCTCGTGTGGAAAATCTTTGAACGATAGAGTGAGGAATTAACAAATTAGAAGTGAATGTAATGCTGGCTGTTGTGTGGTAAACAGAATAAATAAAGGAATGCTGAGATGGTTTGGTCTTGTAGAACGTATGAGCGAGGTTAGGATGGTTAGGAAAATATATGGGGTGAGTGTTGAAGGAAACAGGAATAGACGGCGTTCGCGAAAGATCTGGCATGATAAAAATACTACAAATATTGGGATTTATAGGATGGCCCTGTTAATTGCCTCAACAACTTTTTGTAATTTTTTTTTTAAAAAGTTGTAGATCTCAAAAAGTTTTATAAAAAACTCATTGACGACATCTTTCTATATGTTAAGGTTAACACACAATGGATCAAAATGACTAAAAGTTACTAAAAATATACGGGATGATATTTATATAATACGGGTAGGCTATCTATATAAATAAAAATGTAAATGTTCGTTTGTACAAAATCGCTAATCCCTGAAAGTTCTTCACTAATTGCTTTGAAATTTTGGTACAACGTTGCATTTGAATACGAGGATGTTTTTGTATACTTACTTTATTTTATAAACCAAGAATTTATTTATTTATTTTCCAAAATCTTAAATCTCCTAAAGTTCTTAAACTATTTCTTTGAAATTTTGACACAGCGCAGCGTTCCATTCGAATTCGCACAAATGATTTGAAAAAATAAGGCGTCGGTACCTACCCTTTCAACACTGATAAATATTTAGATATAGGTACATAACATTTTCCGAATTCAAATTTTTTAATTACATTCGATTCTTTGCTTAAATAAAGTGTTTGAACCATGCATCTATACCTATAAAACTCAATGTCTGACACTCTGTCTGTTCTCTATAAAAATCTACATCGTTTGTCTGATTCGACTCAAATTTTGCATAGGTATGCCTTAGGACCTGGCGAGTAACATTAGCGAGATTTCCTTTCTCCCCTTTTACCTTAAAATGTGCAAAATAAAGGAACCGTTCCGTATCCACCCTGAACCACCTTCTTGAGTCTTGAGTGTAACTATGGGCACGGAAAAATGCAATAAAATAAGGTAGTCGGTGTGACGAAAATGAAAGCCTCCCTCGTTAACCATGCCATGCGCAGAATGCAGTGCGCAGTGAAGCCGCGGAGGAAGAATTCCAAGTGTCACTGAGGGTTTAATGAGGACACATCCGGGCAGTTGGTAAATTAAAATACAAAATGGCACCATTGTTAAACAAACGACCCGTTTTGCGTGTCCTTAATTCAGAGAAACAGGTTCCTAATTATTGCGCTGAATTTACGGCCGTCGGGTGTTCCGCTAGGGTAGATTTTCAAAATAAAACGTCACACGTTTGCGTCCCATCACAGAGATGTCGCCCTCAATCTTTGCGTATCTTTTCACTTGGTCATGCACTTAAATACCGTCATATAAATTCGCTTATCTTTTGTGCCGCAACTAATAGGATTCATTTATCCTACGGCAGGGGTAGGCGAATATGCCAAAATGTAAATTATTTAAAAAAAATACGAGTAATAAGAAAGGAACGGAAAAACTATTTAATTATTTTAATGTTTTAATTTTAAACGGATTTTTTTTTAAATTTGTTGAGAACCTTTGTAGATGTAGTTGGTTATTCTGAATTTGCTAATCATTTATTTGAAAATAATCACGATTTTGTTAAAAATATAGGACTTTCTATTTTACACATAAATAATTTTGGTCTGAAATTGAATAATTTAAAATCATTAGAAATTAGTAAAGCATCTAAAAGTAAACTTAATATTATTAATAATCAATTAAATTTAGCTACTGGTCCAATTCTAAAAAATTTTCCTATAATTTTGTGTAATCAAGAACTTCAGCAATAATATTTAAAAATATTTTTCAAATAATTTAGAAAAACAAAAGACATCATTCATTTTGATATCAGACATTTATAAAACACCCTGACGATTTTTAAGAAATATGTAGGCGTAATTAATGAATATAAGTAGATATAAACAAATAGAAAAATACTTAATTATTTAAGTGTTTTAATTTATAACGAAATTTTTCGTTAATTATTTTAATGTCGAAATATTTTTTCAAAATAGAATTATTGTCTTCAAGCTTTTTTGTTGACTGTTTATTTACGAAATCGATTGGTTTTTCCAAAAGTATAGATACCAACTGAATTTAATTTTTATTTAATCTCCAAGGAATATCCACAAACTAATAGCTGATTACAATCGTAGATATACTTATTCACGTTTTTAAAAATAAGAATTTTTAGGAATTTCAATGCAAATCCTGAACGGTACAGATTTGCATTGAAAATATATCTGGGGTGGCGAAGGGGTAAGTAAGAAAAAAAGAAAAAGTTTTTATGCTATAAAGAAGTTACGGACGTTACACGAAGTTACAATGGACGGCCAGAGGACAACGAAATTATTGTAATTGGGATGATATTATTCACGTTTGTGTATTTTTTTAACGTAAATCTATGAGAATAATATTGAAAAGCAATTGATATATTCGTATCAGTCTAAAGAATTCTATAAGATGAATAAATAATATATATTTTCTTCAGTAACTTTTATTATTTTAAATCCCCACCAGGAACATGTCGGCAGAATTTAATAAATTTTGATTCAAATCAACATGAAAGACACGGAATTAGTGCCATTCAGGAAGAAGTTCAAATCCAAAAAATCTATAATGTACACGCAAATCCAAAAAATCTATAATTTACAGTGAAATTTTAGAAATGCTTTTGTACAAATGAACAAAAAAAATTTTAACCATTATTTAACCAACCTTATTTTTTTTTTTTTTATTTTATAAAAGTAGTTTCACCAAATTAATTTTATTTTGCACTATAATCTTAACAATACATTACTCCCCAAAAAGAGCTTCTACTCGTGCTTTGGTGATAAATACACATTTTTATGTTTAAAAAATACGTAAATCTATCAGGTTATGCACGATTATAATATACACAGTTATAGTTAACCTCTATTTATAAAAAGGGAAAAAATTTCATCCTTGTTACCTATGGTACCTAGCTAGGTCCTAATGAATAATGCTAAATTTGGATCAGATTTGTACAGAAACGATACAGACTTGTACAGAAAATATATCAGGGGAGGGGCTGGAGTAAAGGGGTGGGAGGAGGGGGGAAATTTTACCTATGTAATCCGCCAGGTCCCAAAAAATAAGAATGTATAATTTGGGTCCGTTCGGTCTAACGGTATAGATTTGCATGGAAAATATATCAGGGGAGGAGGTGGGGTGAAGGAGAGGGGATAAATGTCATATTTTTTACATGTCAGGTCCTGAACGGTACAGATTTGAATTGAAAATATATCTGGGGTGGGGAAGGGGTAAAATGTCGCGTATGTTACCCGCCGGCTCCCCAAGAATAATGCAAATTTTAAATATATCATTGAAAATATATCAAGGGTTGGAGAAGGGGTAAAGAAAGGGAAGTCACCTATGGTACCCGCCGGATCCTAAAGCATAAGTATGCAATATTGGAGTCCAATCGGACAAACGGTGTAGATTTGTATAGAGAACAGACAGACAGACAGACACTGAGTTTTATAGGTATCGATATATGGTTCAAAAGCTTAACGCTTAAGCAAATACAACCGAATGTAATAAAAAAATAGAAATCGGAAAAAATTAGGTACCTTTATCTAAATTTTTATCAATATTGAAAAGGTACGAACCGGCGCCTTTTTTCAAATAATTTGTGCGAATTCGAATGGAGTGCTGTGTCAAAATTTCAAAGAAATAGTTTTTAGAAAGAATTTTAGGAGATTTTAGTTGGTGGACAATCGAACATTTATATATTTAATCATATAGATAATAATATCTGTAAATGTTGGTATTGAGATATTTCTAATAAATAATCGTTATTTGTGAACTTACCTGCTTTCCTTTAAAAAAAAAAAGATTTTCACATAATGATAATTAAATACACAAAATATTTTTTTATACTAAATAATTTTGCTCTTAAAAAACTTCATTGTAGTGAACATATTAGGCGTTTTGTGTCAGAAGGTTGTCGATCCCTGGCCTTAGGGTTCACTGCCCTTGCTTTATTACGACAGACATGAGAAGGCGTGTCACTCACTGTGACATGAGCCAGAAATTAGGGAATGGGGTTGGCAAGAACTGCAATGCCCAGGCTTCGAAGAATGTGGAAGCGAATCATAAACACCAAAATCGGGCATGTTTTAAAGGTTCGGTAACAATTGTTCTACAGAACTGGGAGTATATGTAGAATCCCCCTTTATGTAAGACCTTCCCTATGTTTTAAAAAAATATAATTTTTCTGGCGTAATATAAAAAAAATATGTATACTGGACACAGGCGCCTACGGCTACATTATCTAACATTTAAAAAAATATGTAAAAATTCTTTAACATTTTAAGCTCAAAATATATGTTTTTTATTATGAGTATAATAAGAAATAAATATGAACATCCGTAAAACTAAATCATTTTACGGATGTCGGCCCTCGTAGCCCAGTGGATATGACACTGGATTCTCACACCGAGGGTTCCGGGTTGGATTCCAGTGAGGTCACAATTAACCTATGTGATTTACTCTAGCCTGGGTGTTTTGTGATGCATTTCGCTTCTGTAATTGGGTTTCTTGGCCTGCTGAAGCTTAAAATTTAAAAAAAAATCAAGAAGTTCGATTCTTACATCGAATATATAATCATTAAAAAATGAACCAATAGAAAGAGTCACTCAATTTAAGTGCTTGGGTTCATGGGTGAACGCGAAATGGGACCCATCTCAAAAAGTAAGAGCTAGAATAGAGATGGCTGTAAGAGCGTTCTCCAACCCTTACCTAGCCTACAATTTTGAATGCTTCTGATTCTATGTTGTATTTTCGCCATTCTCTTTTGTGGGGCGGAAGCCCAGACCACCAAAATATTTGACATGAACTAAGGTAATTTTTTTCTATAAAAAATTACTACGAGCTTGTTAATTTTGATACAATTAAGAAAAGTTCCTTCCAAATATTCTCAAAAAGTATAAGATCTTAGTAATTGTATCGCGCTTTATAACGAAAATTTGGAATAATCCAAAAATATGGTCCCGTTGTTCATACAATGAAAATAAGCATTTCACTTTATCATTTAATGTCCTGTTAATTTAATCTAACTAAAATAATTGTAATCTAAATTAAACAAA
The DNA here is from genome assembly GCA_016648135.1 of Agrypnia vestita. NCBI lineage: Eukaryota > Metazoa > Arthropoda > Insecta > Trichoptera > Phryganeidae > Agrypnia > Agrypnia vestita. Next base: position 57,574 of record JADDOH010024981.1, on the reverse strand, counting down.
CCAAACCTAGTAACCTAACCAAACCAAACCTAATAACCTAACCTAACCTCATAAATTGCCTATGAAATGTCAAAATATGCAGTGCATTTTTCGAAATTTTAAAGTGTAATATCTTATTTAATACGTAAATTATCTTTCATTTTGTTATTAGCACATTCAATAATATAGTGAAATAATCATTTTCGTTGTACATGCAATGGGACCATTATCTCGGATTTAGCCGAAAATTTGTTTTTCTCGAAGCGACTTCGTTTGGAACGAAATAAAAAAACAACAGTTAAAGTTTAACTGTAACTGGTTGCGGATATTATATACGCACCGTATGTTTTTCCGAGAAAGTTCCGTCATCAGGAGGACGACCTTTATTTACCCTTGAGAGACGTCGCAGTAAAGTCCGCCGACGTAACTAGTATATATTGCACACTGGCGACCTCTATTGTAGAAGAAGTGAACACTCCACAAAATGCATATAATTTACGCCCTCGAAAGCAGTAATCAGTCAGCCCTCGTAAAGGTCGTCCTCCTGATGACGTTGAATAAGAATTCAACGACACGTCGAGAATCGTTTCTCAGAAAAACATACGGTTCGTATAAAATATCCGCAACCAGTTACAGTTAAATATGTCTAACGACCGTAATAACAGCCATAACTCTTTAATAACAGTTACAGTTATATTTTTTTCAATGTAGAAAAGTAAAACCCTTTGAGCTTTTCAGAGAAACTTGTGATTCGTTGCTACGCCATGCTGTCAACAATCCAATGTAATTTTTCCTTCCACTTCCATTTCCAGATTATTTCGGCTTGAATTATGCTCGATTTGGGCTACATTAAAATTTTATGTTCGGAATATAATGTTGCTTGACGTGTGCCTTCGTCGTTTTAGTGCGTAGAACACGCATCACGCAGCGGGGTGCGTGACCCAATGGGGCCCCGGTGCGTTGTGCGAGGCTATTACCCAAAGCCACAGAAGATCAAACTATAGAAATTATATGTGGAATTTTTAAATGGGGAGGAGCTCTGTTTTGAGTTTATCTTCTTTTAGTGAATTGAGGGTATTTTATTTTAATGGAAGTTGCACATTGTAGTGGCAATACGTGAAGGTAGTGGGAAACAGCATGTAGTGGGGAATGTAGCGAAAATGCGAGACCGGGAAATGCACTTGAAATTAGTGTTCAGTAATATCTAAACATAATAATTTCGTTCACCGCTAAAAAAACGAAATTACAAGGCTGAAGAAAAACTCGAACCTTGAACGCACAGATGGCAATGCGGCAACTACATGACAAAGCCACCGCCGATTCTCCGTAGCCCGTCAAAAATATGCCATAAGAGAAGGGCTTATTTAAGACGTGAAACATTGATTGAAGAATGTTTTTGTTTGTCTCAAATATTTTAAATATTCGAGGTTATTTCTGTTAATATGATTATCGGAAATGCGTGTAGCGAGAATCAGCATGTAGCGGGAATGCAAGAACACGAAAAGTGCGCGCATCCATTAAACTGTCAAAAGTTTATTCGCTTGAAATTAGTGGTACAGTAATATAAATGCTCAATTTAAAAGCTAGCGAAAGATTGTTTATTGAATTTAAAATAAAAAATGTTTTTTGAATTAAGATATTAGGTGTGTATTAGGATTTCATGTTATTATCAATATTTTTGCAAAAACGACGTAATTGTCGAATATACTGTTTTGTACCTACACACTATTGTATAATATGCCTGTCTCAACACATATATTTCTAGTGAGATAGGCACATTCCAACCAAAATTTATATTTAAATTAAATAGAAATAAACAAAATAAAAATAAAATAAAAAAAATAAATGACCATTAAACACTCTTTTCACAAACCACTTAAGCGGCAACTTATTGACCGATAGTGGCTACTGCGCGGTTACGTCTAATGTTTCGTAAAACCTGTTTTTCAATGTTCAAACTATCATTTATCAAAAAGAGAAGTGGTCTTAAGTATATTATTTACCGGGTTTTCGGTTATATGACGCCGTATACATGAGCACAACTGTAAATGCCATCTGGCAACAGATAAAAAGTACTTAGATAAACCATAGTATATCATACGATGATCTACAGTCGGTCTTAAGGGTCTGCAGTAATAACGTCTCTACAATAATACGTGTCTACGGTTATTACGTGTATACGGTAATTGCGTGTGGGCAGTGATTAGGTATGTAAAGTAATTAAGTCTATGCGGTAATTACGATCTAAGGTATTTACGTGTTTGTGGTAATCCATTATATGTATAAATAGATTTATATTCTGTCTATAGTTTTCTGGAATATTCTATCGTGTACATGCGACCTTTCTGGCCGACGTTTCGGATCCCATTGGAGGGTTCATCATTAGGGCTAATGTGACACACATGAAATCGTACATGACACGTATGAAAACTTTTTGAAGGGCTAACGACATATCGCACGGCCGGTTTAAGTGATAAAAAATACTTAGATGTGATATTGTATCACAGGTGGAATTGGTGAACGTCACACTGGGTAAAGTGATCACTTAAGTCAGCCAGGTCGTGAGCCTTATAGACATCCGAAAGCTTTCATACCACTTTCCCATATAAAGAATAGCTTCTTCTCTATGAGACATCTATAATATATCCTGATTAATGATGTCCCCCTGGGGATAAAAACCAGTATAGTGTTCTTGAAAATTTTTAACATACTCAAAATAAAAGAATATACAGAGTAATAATAGATATATATCCTCAATACTTTACTGATGTATTCCTGCCTTGATTATGATTTGAAAATGTTTAAGCAACCATGACATTATATCAATAGTTATGGAGTTATGCACTATCAAAATTTTCTTTTTTTTTTGCAATATTCTGACTCGTTTTTTACAAAACGTTGAATTATCATTACGGGTACGTATATTGATTATAAAAAAAATCATTCTTTACACTAAAAGTTAAATACAATAATAAAAACCCTGAAAAAATTCCAATTGGAATGTTATCCAAGTGGGGTTGGAAAGTTTTTATCATTTTATTTGACTTGTATTAAAGGAAATGAATTTTTCACATGAGATATAAATTACTATAATGATAGTCGAACGTTTTGAAAAAAGGAAATGTAAAAAAAAGTGCAACTTTGATGTCGCATATCTCCTTAACTATTTATATTAGGTCACGGCTGCTTGAACATTTTCGACGCATAATCAAGGCAGGAATATACCTGTAAAGTATTGTGGAGTAGCTCTGTTACACCCTGTACATAAAAGTGTTGACTGCACCAAAAGTAGTGGAAAACTTTTTATAAATTAATTAGAAAATACCATAAAAAATGGAATAAAACTGTTAATCAATTAAAAAGAGACTACATATAAGGTCGATAAATTTTCATTAACTTACCAGACTGCCGTGGCAAAATTGGATAACGCGCCATCCCCAGATAGATTGGAGGTCCGTTGGTTCGAATCCCGGTAGCACTTAAAATATTTTTTCGTTAATTAGATCTTTCTGAATGTCTTTTCCAATTGATTTATAAAAAATTGTTTAAAATGAAACATGCTTTTCCATATGTGCAATGTCTGAAAGTATAAAACACTTAAACAATATATGCTTTCGAGATAATTTTATTTCTCAAAGGACCAAAGCTTCCAGTTCAAATCACATGCCTTGTAGAACCGTTTCAACGAATTCTTATGAATCGCGAGCCACATGTTTACCATCCTTTAGTAATACAATGTTGTAATCATAAAATACGACTATATACAGTTATTTAGCAAGTATAAATGAGTATACATATACAGTATTTTATTTATGGGAAGATTAAATAAAACTTTGCTAAATTAACCTCAATCACGATTGTGCTTTTTTGGTAAATCATTAAGAGTTATGATTTGTGAGAAAGGTAACTGAATTTTGAAATTATTAATTTATTGAATAAACCGGCAGTGTTCACATTAGATGTAAACATATTTAAATATTTAATACATTTAATGTGAGCGTCTAACAGGCAGGGATTGAAATAGAAATTTTAAAACAATACCACAAAATCCTATATGTGCTAACATGTAATAAATGTATATTGTAGCTCTATTGAAAAAATCTTGATTTGATAAAAAATCAATTGATTTATCCTAACTAGTTCTGACTGACTAGTTCAAAGGTTAATGAAAATCATTACGTATTTATAATAAGCGTTGAATAAATTTTGAAAATGTAATTATTTATATTTTTTTTATTGGATATTACTTTATTGCAGTCTGATATTTGAAATAGGTAAAATATTTTATATTTGTGACAATAAATCTACATGTAAAAGCAATTTTGAATTCATAATTTCTACACATTCATACATCTTTTCCAAGAAAAGATGTATGAATGTGGCCGAAACAAAAGTGGTGTGCCAGGATATAAGGGTGTAGCGTTCAATCTTCTCTGCCTACCCCTGCGGGGAAACGGCATGATGGTTAGTTAGTTTATAATTTAGTATACAATACAATAAATTTTTTAATGAATAATTATATAATTGATAAAATAATAATAGAAATACAGAATTATCGGTAAGATAAGGTAAAGCAAAACGATAAAATAAAATAAAATATAATTACAAAATACATATATTTTTAATATAATGTTTTTTTATTCAGCCTATTTGAAATTTTTCTTATAATTGTACCATTAACGGGCTGATTTTCAAAAGTTTTAATAGTGAGATTATTTGTATTTTACGGTTTTATTTAATTAGTTTAAGGTTTCTAAACCCCTTGTTAGGATTTTTTCTCCTTCCCTGCTTTGCTATGTAAAAGCAAAGAGCTTTTTGCGCACCAAGGCGTGCGTATCTGAAGATCTCTGAAAGAAAAGTGCTGACGGTAGAGTGGATTCTTCATTATCCGCGCAAGAAAGTGCATGTGGAAGGTGCTTCAAGAGTCGTGGTTGCGCGGATCACACTCCTCGAGAAACTGTGTTAAGTCATGCACAGAGTGATTCGAATATTCTATATACTAAAAGCAATATATTAAAAATAATAAAAAAATTATATCTATCTACACATATAATAGATATATCTATATAGATATATATATATATCTATTATATATATATATGTTAATATTGAAGATTTTTTCGCGGGTAAAGATGAAGGATTATTTTCTAAGATACCCGCGTATTGTATTTTGAGAAAGACTGTATATTGTACAATATCCTTCATATTATATATATTAATATATAATATATATATTATAATTATATATATAGTGTATATTAAATTATTCGGAAATATATTATATACATTAAAAATAAAATTGCTTAATACTCCACATTAAAAATATAGAGATATAATACCAGCTGTATACGAGAAGGACGATAGATGTCTCTAGCATAGTTTCTTTAAATAAATGTAAGGTTTCAGTTTGGAACATATACACAACTTTTAAAAATTGATAATATCTGGACGTTATCAAAAATGAAGGATTTGATGACCGTGGCATTAATCATCAAAATTTAACTTTATCAATATATTTTTAATTTTACACTTCAATAGGCAAGGAGGCCCAATTTCAGAAGCGAAACACATAAAAAATACCCATCTTGAGTAAATCACATAGATTAATTGTGTCCTCGCCGGGAATCGAACGCTCGGAAAAATTATATCGTCCGAAATAAAGCAATAAAAAAAACCTTTTTTTTGTTTTTAATAAAACATATACGAGTATCTTCAACTTTTTTTGTTAACAACAACCGTTTTGCTCCACGGATAATTTTATAAACTGCATTTGATATAATGAGAGTAAAAATAAAAAATAAATAAAATACGTGAGTATACAGAATTTAAGAAATACTTATTTTTTGGTTAATTTTAGGTAAACTAAGCACAATTAATAGAAATAAAATGCAAAGAATATATTTCACTACTTATTTATACAGTTAAAAGATATATAACATAAAAATTGTGGTAGTATTGGATCAATTGAGTTAGGAATTTCAACTCACAATATATTAAAACAATAAAAAAAATATTAAATTGATTTAAATAAAATATTAATTTAAATAATATGTGCATTTTAGAAAAACAGTAAAGAAATGTATGTATTTATTTAACGATTTCAGATGGTTCCAACAATGCCATTACTTCCTCTGGAAGCACTTTTTCGCCATGACAGTTTTCTCAAACTGGATATCGTATCAGACGATATTAATAAATTTGGAATATATCCGAGTTTGTATATATTGTATGTAGTCTTTCTGCCTGACTTCTTGAACATCCACCGATAATTGTCCTATTGGAAGTATCAAATTGTCTATAAGGTCAGCACCATGTATTAAAATTTTATGTGTACTAACTGGCATGTTATACCAATCATACAACCATATATTAGAGTCTCGCAGTTTCCATATGCGATATGAATTTTTGCTCCTGAAAATAAGATTTTCAAAATAATTAAAAACTTTTGAACAAGTTCAGGATCAATACCGGTATCAGATTTCTCGGAATCATCTAAAAATGTATTTCATCCTAAATGTTTAGAAATGCCAACAAATAGTCCCTGCTGCTAAAAATATTTTTAATGTGGCTTTCCTTTCTTTTACTTTATTTTTTGCTTCAGGTCCTCGAACTTTTTTTTATATCTAAGCGTTAAGATATATGAATTTTTTATATTTTTTATATGAAGTTCGTTATATTCAATTTATCAAGTTCTATTACACCGTGTATATGAACTTCCATGACAAATAATTGTAATAGCATTCTACGAGAGTCATATGAAGACCCCATGTCAAGAAGTTGTTAACTAACATTCAAGTCATTTTGAGATGATTAGACATTTGCATTTCGCCTTTGAAAAATATGTTTTATTGCTAATTCAAGATTATTTTTTATTGATTTATATCACTAAAATATCAAAAAAGTATTTACAAAGTAAAAAAAATGCATTTATGCACAAAAAATAAAAATATACTAATTTCGCCTCTGGAACTCATTTTTAATAGAATGCCTTTTTAAAATTGGTAAAACACGAACATTAAACAACGCTTCAAAATCTATCCATTTTTACCATACGTTATCCAAAATTAAAAAATACCTGGCGTGTTAATTAATAATACAAAATATAGTATGTACCATTTAAAATTATTGAAAAATAATATATAAGTACATATTATAATAGTCTTCAAATAAAAACAAATATAAGACAGTACTGCCAGAGTAAAATTTATATTAACCATAAATATTCCAATCAAATTAAAAGGCGTGTTAATTTCAGAATGATGGCAGAACATGTTATTATTGAAGATAACATTTTCTTCCCGTTAGTAACTGATTTGATTTTTATGAAAAAGTGTAGTTAACATGTTCATCCTTATGATTTGAACATGTTCTAATTATCTTTAAGTTCTGAAATTATTTCCAATGGAAAGAGCGTACAATATTTGATTAAGACGGCTTATTTTTCATTTTTGACAAAAACGTTAACAACTTCTTGCCATGGGGTCTTCAATATATCTATACCTATAAAACTCAATGTCTGTCTGTCTGTCTGTTCTCTATACAAATCTACACCGTTTGTCCGATTTGATTCAAATTTTGCATACTTATGCTTTGGGATCCAACGGGTATCATAGGCGATATTTCCCCCTATTCTCATACCCCTTCCCCTCCCCCTGACATATTTTCTATGTAAATCTGTACTGTTTGACCGATCGGACTCAAAATTTGGAAACTTATTCTTTAGGACCCGGCGAGTAACATAGGTGATATTTCCCCTCTATTATTATACCCCTTCCCCTCCCCTTGACATATTTTCGATGCAAATCTGTACCGTTTGACCGATCGGACTCAAATTTTGGAAACTTATTGTTCAGGAGCCGGTGGTGAGCATTGGTTACATTTCCCTCTATTCTTTTACCCTTGCCTCTCCTCCTGATATATTTTCGAAGCAAATCTATATCGTTCGAATCGAAACTTTGTTTACCCTCACAAATTTATTTTAAACTTAATCCCTAACCCGTGCAACGCCGGGTATGAACAGATAGTTAAAAATATATATAATACAATGCCGACCAGTTTCAGTAGTGCGCTAATAAAATATTTGAGACCCGGCCCACGGGGGCTGCCCCAGGTGTGCCGGCGGCGCAGTCCGCCCCTGCCTGTCTATAATTTGCATTTTTTATTATTAACACACCGCTAACCTGGTTTAAAGTCATCACAGAGCTGAACTTGGGACTATTGCTGCGAATGGTTTAAAGTTATGATTAAATAATAATGAAATGTAAGGAAAATCGATCACTTTACACGTCGACAACTAGCTGTCGTTAAGTTAGCAATAGTTAAGTCAATACCGCGTGTACACTGATGGGTGTCTGTGACTGCAAATGTCGCGTAAATATAATATATGTGGTATAAAATCTAAGGCAACAATATCAATTTATAATGTACTGATTTATACATTTTATGTATCTATCAGAGGTGTGCAGTGGGAACATCGCAGCATGACTTTTACGTAACTAATTAGTTTGAAAAAAAATCGGAATACATAATATATTTCGTAATATTTCTATCACAATTGTTATCATAGCATTCTTTTTTGGATATATCATAAAAATCTGAAGCATGAATATTTTTTTTTTTTTTTTTTTTTCAAAATATACGTTTACAAAAAGTCATGCTTCAATGTTTCCACTGCATCTATCCCTTCCAAAATCATGTTTCCTATAAATGTACAGGAAATATTTCTTGTAAAATCTCGAATTTAGTGCATTTTAAATCAATATTCCTCGATGACTGCATTCATTTTTTTTTAATAATGCTGCTTCTGCTTTTATACCCTATATATATTATGTAAAGCGTTTAAAAGATATTTTCTACTACGAAAATATACGAGTAAGAAGAAACTACACATTCACTCAATACCCAGGCTTCATAGACTTCTTAGACATAGATGATATAGTAAATTTCTTGACGTATTTCAGTATAGTAGTAAAAGCTCAAACGAACAATATCCACACCTTAAAGACGTGAGTGTTAGTGTGTATGTATTTATTTTATGAAGACTTAATAAGATCGCTACATGGAAATATTGCCTGTGTCGCTAGAGCGCATTTATAGCTACCACCGCCAGAGGCCACTCAAAATTGAAAATGTCATTACTATGTCAGACCTACATATATTCGATTAATTGCGCTACTAAAGATAATTCTGGAATAATTTATAAACAACGAGAAATAGATACCAGAACATTCGAGAAATAACATTCCCTACATAAGCTGCGGTAACACACGCTATTGTCGTTTTAACAGAAGCTAAACCACGGAAGCGAAGCCACAGAAAGCGGGCAACTAACGACTCTAATGAGATATCTATGCGTGGAATTTTTAGTGCGATAAGAAGACGTGCGTCAGTACACCAGAGACAAGTGGAATATTCTAGCGAATTAAATAATGACGTTTGGACATCTTATAAGCATTTCATTTCGTCTCCCAACGATGTGACCCGTGACAATAGGCTACAAACAGCCCGTTTGAAATTTCAATATGCTTCTTCACGCGCCCGTCCCAGAACGTTTCGAGCGCTGGTCACTCAAATAAAAAGGCGAATCAACACAAAGCCATATGGTAAACGAATCGTCCATCGGAGCCGATATCACCCGCCCGCTGAATAGTTGATGCAGTGTGAGCTGTCCCTGTATCACTGTCGGCTAATCGAGTTAGCCGAGCAGACGCGGATAGCTATTTCGGCGCTAGGCTGCAGCCGTGTTGGTAGGTCGCCGTATATTTCGGTTGCAATTCAAATAATAGATGAGGCGCCGTTGCGCGACCGAAGTGGGTCGGGAGTCGGGAGGTATCGCGATCGATCCCTGGCTGAGGAAATTTCCGGGTCAGTTATTTCAGATGGTTTACCGGCGGCTGTCGGCGGCGCGACCGGCGGTGTCGCAAACTGGAACAGGAGCCCACTGAAGCCGTCCACTTTACCGCTGTGACTTTTGGTTTCAGTGGCTCTGACAGGGTCGAAAGGGTTGAAATGGCTTGAGGCATCAAAATGTTTTTTTTTTTAAATACAGATGCGAACACGGAAAACATGTCACATCAATATTCCTACTATTTTCAAACTGAGCTAAACGCGTGTGCTATGAAAATAGGACTAACTTGCTAGTCTGGAGTGCGGATCACGAGGCGAGTGTCCTGACCACAAGACCAACAAGCTGCTCGAAATCAATTTCGAATAGCTTGGTGGTCTTTTCATTCACAAATGAAAACAAATTCGAAATCAAATATTGATTTTGACGCACTATTGCGCATAAGAAATCGTTTGATTGTATTTATATGAATATTATATTTTAACAATATTTATATGAAAGTATATTTTAAGAACACAGTTAATGAGAAATGATTAACTAATCCCTCTCGAGACAAAAACCAGTAACTGTGTTCTTAGAACACACTTTCATATAAATATTGTTAAAATATAATATACCGGTGCATGCATGATAGGAGTTAAAGATTAAAAGAATAATGATTTTTAAGCATGTTCTAGTAGATATGTAATAATTCGAAAGAATATCGTATACACCTACGTTAAAAAGGAATTTTGCTAAAAAAACTCCATTTTAAAATAAGTAAAATATAGGCGTATCGTTACCAGTTACGAAATATATGTATACTGACTTGTTAATGAGTATCAAATGACAACAGAGAGTCTATAGCAGCGGCCAGTGCAATATATGAAATAATGTTCTTGATTTGAACAATATGGGTATATAGAACTTAAATTTTTTTGATAATATGTGAATGTACTTACGCTGAGATTGGTAAACGTTGCATTGTGTAGAGTATTCACTTAAGCCAGCTCATACAGGTTGTAAGCCTTGAGCCATCGTATAAGAGACTTGCTACTTTTACTTTTTAATTAAAAACAACAACTCCAATACATCTGAAATCTGCGAACATGCATCAAAAGGGAATCTCTGTCACTTCATCAGATTTGACAAGGCAAAAATCTTATCAACAGAACCGTACCTTATACCCAGATTAGTGAGGGAATCCATTGAAATATACAAACATCCCAATTTCAATAGAGATGACAGTTACAAACTATCAAGTATTTGGCACCCTGTTCTAACGACACTGATTCAACCCTTGAGAGAAGTCGCAGTAAAATCCGCCGACGTAACTAGTACATATTGCACACTGGCGATCTCTATTGTAGAAGAAGAGAACACTCCACAACAAAGTGCCTACAATTTATGGCCTAGGAAGCAGCACCTAATCAGTCTGACCTCCACCTTCGCGGGTAAAGGTCGTCCTCCTGATGACGTTGGATAAATAAATATCCAACGAAACGTCGAGATTCGCTTCTCGGTAATACATACGGTGCGTATAAAATATCCGAAATTACAGTTAAATATGTCTAACGACCGTAATAACAACCTTTACTCTTAAATAGGGTTTTTATTATTTTATTTAACTTTTATTGAAACAAATCAATTTTTTGTGATCGATATAAGTTACTGTAATGATACTTGTAATGTTTTGTAAAAAAAAGTTCGAAATATTGAAAAAAATGCAAACTGTTGCTTGAACATTTTCGACTCATAATCAAATCAGAAATCCACCTGTAAAGTATTGTGGACTGGCTCTGTTACACCCTGTATGTAAAAAATGAAATATTTCACGTATATGAAAATAAACGGTACTTTCGTACCGTATAACTGGATTAAATAAATCAATACATACCCCAAAAGCAGGGATGACCGTATAAAATGTTAAACATTTGACAGAATATTCATTATGGACAAGTGCCTTAATAAAATTAGGACGCTATGTTTTAGCCAGTTTGGAAAACGCGACGGGCCATCCAACTGTCAAAACTCCAATTGGCAAAAGCCATTATTGTGAAAGCTTCAATTTGTTTTGCTCTCGGCCGACACGGGCCCTACCGTGCCGCGGCCACTTAGCCGGCAGACATGCGGAGTAACGCTCCAAATGCGCCGCCAAATTGAAACGGACAGCTAAAGTCGATTAGAGCATGCACCGTGCAGCCTGATTGTTGATATTCCCATTTAGGACTTGTCACGTGATCGATTAAGTGCCGATCAGGTTCCGGGATAAAACAATACGAGCCGCGTTTCGGGAAGCGCTGGATGAAATGGCTGCGCTTTTATCACCTGGATGACGGGAATAATCCGTGTTCCAGCGCTGCCTTGCCTCGCAGATTATTGCGATAAATCACATTTTCGATTGTGCGTTTACTAATGTGAATTCGAGTATTCTGTAAAAAAAATTGTCAATACATAGATAATTTAAAGGTTAAGTTATTTTAAAACCAAATTAATTAATCATTTGGAAAGACATACAGAAAAATCTAATTCACCAAAAAATATTAGGCTACTGCTGTGGTCAGAGCACCGGCCCCGGAAAGGAGGTGACCTGGGTTCGTACCCCAGTAGGAGCCTAATATTTTTTCGTGAATTAGATTTTTCTGTATGTCTTTTCTAATTGATTAATTAATTTGGTTTTAAAATTTCACAGAACTTTGTTCTGAAAAATTACAACTTCACAAATATGAATATCTTAAGTTATTTATTTATTTATTTGTTCACACCCATTAAAGGCTTTCACATATAATTTTTTTTGTAATATAAAAATATTTATATAAAAAACAAGATCAAGTATAAGCAGCACCTACATACAAGATACAAAAATATAAAGTCATAGCACGAATTATACAAAAAAATGGAAAAATATTACACTACATTAAAGAAGTATATAGAAAAATATCAGATATGAACAATAAATCATAAAAATTTATTTTGCAAAAATGTTGAGAGCCTGGTGATGTTGATGAACTTGATGATGTTGAAAATCTAGATGGTGTTTCTATGCATAATAAGTTCGCTTTTGATGATTTCATGAATGTGGTTGCTTTATCTTTTAAAATTTAAAAGGCGTATATTTTCTGCAGGATAAGCCATTTGATAGAGTTTCCATGAATAAAGTACTGCCGTATCAAAGAAGTTTTAAAATATGGCGCACCGCCACTTTTTACCGCGAACTCTTAGGCCCGAATTCAAAGTCGATAGTAGATGATTTCAAGGTTAAGGTACGCCTTTAAAGTGTTATTTTGTACTGAAAATTACGCATTTAAGACGTACCTTAATCTTAAAATCTTCTAAGTATTTACTCTGAATTCGGGTCTTATTATGTGGTTAGAAACAAAGTTATCCGCTAAATTAACTCCATCCATAAAACTATTGTATGTGGCGTAGGTATAAATGCAAAAGCGCCACTATCCATATGGAGCCCATGTCGATAGTAGCGATTTTTGTTGACTTGTATTAAAGGGAATGAATTTTTCGTAATCGATATGAGTTACTGTAATGATAGTCCAACGTTTTACAAAAAATAAGTCAGAAATATTGAAAAAAAAAATGCAAACTTTGATGTCGCATACCTACATAACTATTGATATTAGATCATAATAGCTTGAACATTTTCGACTCATAATCAAGGCAGGAATATAGTCCTGCGATGTTATTAATGTTTTACAAATAACCCTGTATATATATTCGTCTTCGTGTAACTCATTATCGTCAAAGCTCTCTTCATCGGTAGGTTCGGAGACTTCAGCAGGTGAAATAACTACATCTGGAATGTCTTCTTCTTCATCACTATTAGCATTTCAATTCTCTGCGATAAAATCAGCAGCCTCTTGTGCGGTAAAAAAATCCTTTTTTATTCATCTTAAAGCAAAAAATCACGATATTTAAAATGCGTTGATGGTATTCACACATAAAATATTGGAATGGATTTTACCCCCATATTTCGCTGACGTTGCAATGACGCAACTGCCAAATAGGTCTTAATATATTTGCTCATTATGAGTGTTTTATTTTTGTAAAAACTATTCATTATTTAATATCATATAATTCTTTTTAAGAAATCATAAGAAAATATTAACATATAATAATTTGCAATAAGTTACGTTGTCGCGTTGTGTCCTTCTTCGAAGACCTTTGAATTGTAACTAAATATTAGGTCCTTACATATGAAATTGGCGTTTTGCCGTACTGGCAAATTTGATCTCAAATATCTTGTCTTTGGTTAGGAATTCCAAATCCAAATTTATACAGCTATTTACTCATGTATTTGTGTTTTCAAAATTATAATTCATTTGTTTTTTCCTCAATTGTTTTTTCCTTTGCGTCACTCAGTTTACAAAATGAAAAACTTGAAATATCGCGTTATTTACGAGTACGAGTTCCACCGTCGCACCAGTGCTGCAGAAACGGCTCGAAGGATTAATGATGTGTATGGCGACGGTGCCGCAAAAGAAAACACAGTGCGTTTTTGGTTCCAACGTTTTCGTTCTGGAAATTTCGACCTGCAGAACAAGCCCCGTGGACGGCCGGAGACCAAAGTTGATAATGAAGAATTGAAGGCTATTGTGGAAGCGGATCCATCGCAAACCACATCCGAGTTAGCTGCAGGCTGCGGTGTTAGTGATAAAACTGTTTTAATCCACTTGAAGCAAATTGGTAAGGTGAAAAAGCTTGAAAGGTGGGTACCTCACGAATTGAGTGAAGCAAATCAACAAACGCGCGTTGACTGCTGCGTTGCATTACTCAACCGGCACAATAATGAAGGGATTTTAAATCGAATCATTACCTGTGATGAAAAGTGGATCCTGTACGATAATCGGAAGCGCTCATCGCAATGGCTGAACCCTGCCGAACCAGCCAAACCATGCCCCAAGCGAAAATTGACTCCAAAAAAGTTACTTGTGAGCGTTTGGTGGACTAGTGCTGGTGTCGTTCACTACAGCTTTCTTAAATCTGGCCAGACGATTACGGCAGATGTCTATTGTCAGCAACTGCAAACCATGATGGAAAAGCTAGCTGCTAAACAACCGAGGCTGGTTAATCGCTCTAGGCCACTGCTGCTTCATGATAACGCTAGACCACACACTGCACAACAGACGGCTACCAAATTAGAGGAGCTTCAATTGGAATGTCTAAGACATCCACCGTACTCTCCGGACCTTGCCCCAACAGATTACCATTTTTTTCGAAATTTGGATAACTTCTTGCAAAGGAAAAAATTCAACTCCGATGGGGCAGTCCAAACCGCCTTCAAAGATTTTATTGATTCCCGTCCGAATGGTTTTTTTAGTAAAGGGATCAATGAACTACCTATGAGATGGCAAAAGTGCATAGATAGCAATGGTACATACTTTGATTAAATAAATATATTATAATAAAAAAAAATCGGCTTTATGTTCCTCCCATACTTAATGCCAATTTCATATGTAAGGACCTCATATTATATAATATATGTATACCGGAACCTATTTTATGATATAATAAGACCTCGACAATACACACCTAAGCTAATTACGGAAATGCCTTATCGGATTCTCAGAAAATGATCTGATCGAATAACTTTTTCGCTATCGCAAAGTGAGCGAAAAATGGATTGAACTTTTATTTATCACGCAAAAAGTCACTAGACGCGAGTTAAATCGGAACACCGTTCTTAAATTTATAGTCACTAAAAGTTTACAAAATATTTCATGCACTTATTTTTTTTTCAGTATTTCTGACTTATTTTTTGAAAAACGTTGAACTATTATATATTACTTATATCGAATATGAAAAATTCATTCCTTTTAATACAAGTCAAATGAAATAATAAAAACCTTCCAATTCTAACTAAAAAACATTCCAATTGGAATTTCTGCAGGATTTTTGTCATTTTATTTAACTTGTATTGAAACGAATGAATTTTTCGTATTCAATTTAAGTTACTATAATAATAGTTCAACGTTTTGTAAAAAATAAGTCAGAAATATTGACAAAATGTGAAAACTTTGATATTGCGTAACTCCATAACTATTAATTGAATTGAATTTTTTATATTTTTTAATATTTTTGTAATACTTTGTAGTCATGTATACCTACCTCATCAGTGAAGAAAAGCTCTTGAGTCTGATGAGGGAGCTTCAGTTCTTATTTTATATAAAGGTACGTATGTGAGTCATTTAATAGTACAGTAATAAAAGGTAATTTGATAATGAAATATTGAAGTATTTTGAAAAAAGCTATAGGTCTAAATAATTTATGAATTAAATTTTGATTTTAGGAAGATTTTAATAAGATGTTAAAATATGAAAATATATTTCGTTTTATCTGCTGCTTTGCAGATGTTAATTCACCCAATTGACGAAAAGAACGTCAATAAGCAACGGGGTGATATTTGCCATTTGACGTTGAACATTCGTGAAGTGAGACGCGACTCGGCGAATTTCTGTAACATGGTCTGTACGCGAACACTATGAAAGCCGAGAGTCATTGTCAAAATAATCTCATCTCACAGAGACCTCGAGGAACAGTGGAGACAGCTATAGCGATAAAGAAATGCCTCGAACTGACCATTTCATTACGTACAGATATTTTATTATATTTACTGACCTTTCATTTTAAATTTATGAATAAGAAAGTACACAACTACAATCCTAAAGCAGTCATCACGATTTAATCAGTGGAAGTATTAAAAAAATATCTGAAATAAAATTCGCTGTTGTATTCAACATTCTCTGGGTCGTTGGAAATAGCATACAGGCCATATTTCACTATCGAATATTAGAGTTGACGTAACGACCATTAGCCAGATCATAGAACCTGTCTAGAAAGTCATACTATTGATATGTGATGCTAGAAATCCATTGATTAATGTGAAATTCGTTAGCTGATTCATACAATTAAATGTGTTTAAAAATACATTACTTTGATAAATCTGTCTCCACACAGATTTCTCTAGTGAGACAGGCATAGTCCAACCAAAATCTGTACAATTTTTATATAGAAATAAACAAATAAATAAAATTAAAAAATACCTTCTTTATATGTGGAATATAATTTCATGTGAAATCATTCACTGTACACTCAATACACTAATTAAATTATTTCTATTTTAAAATATTTTCAAAAAATACTCTGTTGCATATTTTGTTTATTTATTGAATTTCGCTATATTTTAATAATTCGCCTTCTCTCTCTCTCTCTCTCTCTCTCTCTCTCTCTCTCTCTCTCTCTCTCTCTCTCTCTCTCTCTCTCTCTCTCTCTCTCTCTCTCTCTCTCTCTCTCTCTCTCTCCCTCTCTCTCTCTCTCTCTTTTACTATTTGTAACACATAAATACAGGAAATTAATAAAGCACTCAACGTCACAAATATTTATAAGAAGTTGTACATACCCGGCGTTGCACGGGTTAAGAATTAAATTTAAAATAAATTTGTGAGGGTAAACAAAGATTCGATTCAAACGGTATAGATTGACATCAAAAATATATCAGGGGGAGGGGAAAGGATAAAAGAATATGGAGGAAATGTCACCAATGTTAACCGCCGAGTCATAAAGAAAAATTTTGCAAATTTTGAGTCCGATCGGTCGAACGGTACAGATTTTCATCAAAAATACATCAGAGGAAGGGGTAAAATAATAGGGAGGAAATGTCGCCTTTGTTACCACCCACCAAGTCCTAAAGAATAAGTTTCCAAATTTTGAGTCCGATCGGTCAAACGGTTCAGATTTGCATCGAAAAAATGTCAGGGGGAGGGGAAAGGGTATGAAAATAGGGGGAAAAGGTTGCTTACATTACCAGCCGGGTCCTAAAGAATAAGTTTCCTAATTTTGAGTCTGATCGTTCAAATGGTAAAGATTTGCATCGAAAATATGGCAGGGGGAGGGGAAAGGGTATGAGAATAATGGGGAAATGTTGCCTATATTACCCACCGGGTCCTAAAGCATTAGTATGCAAAATTCGAGTCAATCGGACAAACGGTGTGGATTTGTATAGAGAACAGACAGACAGATACCATATATGTGTGATTAATTATTTATAAATTTTTAAATATTTTTAAATTTATAATGTAAAAAATACTGCCCTGTCTGTTTTAAGAATTGTTTTGTATTTTAACCCTGAGATAC
The DNA here is from genome assembly GCA_016648135.1 of Agrypnia vestita. Lineage (NCBI taxonomy): Eukaryota > Metazoa > Arthropoda > Insecta > Trichoptera > Phryganeidae > Agrypnia > Agrypnia vestita. The sequence goes on along the minus strand of JADDOH010024981.1, from coordinate 39,627 downwards.
AGTCCTCCCTGATCGTCACGCTGCAGATTGGGATCTGCACTCTGGCCGCGCGATGGAGACATTCCACGCACCGAGATGCGAAGCTGCAACACCTCCAGCAACACCACCGCCTCGGCTTGAGGAAGTGGACCTTTGACAGGACTTTATCAGATTTCATAAATAACTCAATATTTTAAATGGAATTCTCTGGCTTTCAAGATCAAATGTTTTCCTCTATTACACTTTGCAAACTTGAGAATATCAATTTTGCAACAATATAAATCGGTAGAAGGACAAATATATTTTATGATGGTCGGCTTCATTCAAAAAATGGTTTACGTGCCTGGGATACCGAGTAACAAATGAAATTGATAATGATCATTGAAATGTATGTTATGTCTTCTTGGGTTGAATTATATTTTACTACTCGAGTTTCGAGAGTATTAGAATCTCTCATTGACATGTCAAGTATTAAACGTACACAAAAAAAATTAAGATGGATACACAAATAATTTATTAATAAGGTCCTGACAAAAGGAGTCGGAATTACTGATCTAACGGAAGAATTAAAAATAACATTGTTTATTAAATTAATACCAGAGTTCAAATTTTTAAATTTTTAAAAATTATTCATTTAATTACCTTTACGCACGACGGGTTGGAGAAGTTTTTTGGTAAGTACGTGAATGAAAATAATTATTATTATCCATGATCTAAGTTCGCGAATTCCGAAAAGTTATTACAGCGAATAGACTATTTTAGTCCATTGCTGAGATTTTTAAAAGTTTGACCAATGTATTTACTATCACAATCTTTGCATGAAATTTCGTACAGCCTGCTTATTTATTTATTTATTATAATTTCCTTAACTTTACGCGATACTTTTCGCGTAATAGAATTGACATCAGATCTCGTTTGTTTGTTGTACTAGTTTTGCTATAAACATAATAAATAAGAGAGTTTTGATTCGATACCTCATACAATGATGTTTGTAACATAATATGTCAACCACTGTATTATTTGTAATTTATATTATGGATTTTGTTTTTCTAAAGAAATAACTATAAAAATTCGAAAAAAATTATCATGGGTTCGCCGAAGTGGGAAAAGAAATGAAACACAATTGTAAGTAATTCAAAATTTTACTAAACACAAATCACTGGTCACAAACTTAAGCCGGAACATTATTCCGTAATTCGCACTAGAATATACCAGTCATCTGTGGAACACTTTACTCGCACCGTTTGACAATTCGTGCGGTTTCACAGTTCGCTTATCTATGGTAATCGCTAGCTGTCAAGAAAGATATCATTAAGATAATGTTCTTTCTTGAATCGTCTCGTATATTTTCGTACATGTTCCACCGTTTTCTTGATTATTCCAAAATCTTCTAAAATGATTCAAATTGTTCGAAATTCTTTGAATATCTGGAGTAACTTTTGTTTCTAGAATCTGAAGATAATATAAATATATATGTTTTATATCAATTTGTACTAAAGGAAACGTGTTTTAGTGCTTTTTCTAAATAATAAAAAGAAAAAATGCATTTTGAAAAGCTTTGTTTGGAAATAAATGTAGGTACATTAATAAAAAAAGTAACCCATAAAAACCAAGTTTTTATTATACTCCCTTTCTTTGTAAAATATAACAACAATTAAATACGAATTAAAACATATAACATAACACTAAACTTATAGTAATTTAATATATTTCTAAAATGTCAGATGTTTTGATAAGACACTTCATGCTTTAAAGATTAAATTCTAAAAACATTTGTTAGTCAATTTAGATTTTCGACATTCGTAGTGAATTATCTATCTATTATGAATACCGACGGAGTAATTCAAATTTAGAAAATATTCCGCGACGTTATCGGGCCGCTATGCTAGTAATCAAACTTTTCTAATGATTCCAATTTGAAAAAACGAATAAAATTTCTAAAAATCCGAAATAATACTATAATTATTAATTTTTTTAACAAAAATTTGATAAATCTTCTTGATCGTCGCCACGAGTCTACTTGCCAAGTTTCAACTCGATTGGATCACGGGAAAAGGGTTAAAAGTTGATCCAAAATTTTTTCACCCGGCAAGCCGGCAAGCAAGCAGACGCCACGAGTTAATAGAAAGGAAGTAAATACCTGCCCTTTACAGAAAATTGCGTGAAGCGTGTGTTTTGCTAATGTTGTTATATGTAGTCTTAAAATTTCCTTAGTAGCGTTTTTATGTGCCGTGTAAAAAATCGAAATGGCCTGTGATTTTTGCGTCCCTGCGTTTTTAGGGTCTTTTTTAGACCGTTGCGTAGAAGTACGAATCCGGTCTCCCCCCCCCCCATCCCTCCACACCCCCCGCGTGACCCCAGACGGGGTTGTCTGACCCGCGCACGCAACGCAATCATTGTACGGCATCACATTTGAAGGCAGGTATGTCCGCTCATGTACCTCCAGCCGAGGTATTCATTTATGAACGGGCATATTTTGCGTGCGTGAGTTGCCAGGGTGCGCACGCTCTAAACAGAAACGCGGGACTAAATTGAAATGCTACCCAATGCAAATGATGTATTTTATAATTTGCCATAATTATGCATACAGAATATTAATTATCTTAAATTTTAAGTATTTCTCTGACATTGGGTGGTGCGTGTTATTGGTACATGATTCCGTAATTTATTGGTTTGTAATCTACAAAGTTTATATGCGTATAATATTGCATTAATAAACATAAAAAAAGTTCCATAGCGTACATTTTTAAATTTATATTCCATCCTAGCCATCTCATACATATCCTCCTTTCCTTCATACTCTCATCTGCTCTATTTTTCATTTTTCATTATTTTATATTTATGTTTATTTTATATTTACTTTGGTTTATTTTGTATTTTTCTTCATCAGTTGTCTTGTTTATAATGTTCAGATATATGTCACGGATCTCTTGGTAGATATTACGATTGTTCCTCACTTATTGTCACTTGAAATTATTGTACTGTTGAGATTCTATATACTACACAGCACATGGAAATAAGCAAACATAAGCTGATGCGATTTTCAAGAAAAGAGGAAAGAGAAAAGAAAAGGAGGAAGAATTCTAAGAATTCGCCAATCAAATGCAAGTGCACAACTTCTGAAAGTGCGGTTCGAGAATAGGGATCCTCAGCCACGCCGGACGCCCTGCCGATAAAACATGCCAGACGTCATCTTTGTAACGAGAGACCGTTGAAAAAGATGCCACGTCAAAAATTTTGGTTATCAAAACAAAACAACCTTAAATTAATAAATAATAACATCTTCAAGAATAGCCAATAACCAGATGCTTTTTACAAATAGTAATATATTAAATTTGTTTTCATGTTAGTACATGATTATTTATTCATTTCCCATATATTATTTTTATTTTGTTATTGTCTATACTTCGATTTTTTATTTTTTATTTGTTAGTTAGTATATATTGTACACGAAGGGACAGCTCTGAAACATTGAGATTTTTTAAAATAAATAAATGGTGAAAATAAAGTATCATCTTATTCATTATATTAATAAATCTTCTTTTTCTTCTTCCTCTTTTGTTAGATCCTTGATCTGTGTTGACAGATCAGTCCTGGTTTTGTGACGAGCACGTCCAGCTCTCTCTCCATCTCTGGTGGTCTCCCTGGTGGTCGGCGTTCCTCTGGAATCCCGCGCATAACGGCTCTCAAAAGTCTCGTCTGCTCCATTCTCTCAACATGGTCCCTCCAGAAACGCCTTCTCTGCCTGCTTCATCTTATAGTGTCCTGTATGTCGCAAGTTCTGTGGATTTCCGCATTGCCGTCTTGTCCGCAACGGGTCTTAGGGTCTTTATCTCGGTTGTTCTGAGGATGTGTTTAGTTCCCACCGTGTCCGATTTTACTTCGATACCGTATTTATTTATTTATTTTATTTCAACGGTTTACATCTATTACAATAAAATAAGAAACTTATATATATCTAGATGACAGTGTACATTATAAATGTGAATAATATCTGCTTACATGATCATTTAAGTATATATATGAAATTTATACACAATATTTATCTGTACAAGTACATAAATCACAAATTAAGTAAAAACAATTAAAAGTGTATATCAGTAAGAACAAAGACATGTATTCATATATGTATACACAAAATTTAATCAAATAAATTAACGGTAAAGTGTTCGTTAAGGAGATTTCATAAGTTAATGTTGAGAATATCTGCAATTGCAATTGCAGTTGCATTGCAATTGTGCATACTCGTTTCCAGGGATGGAAAGTCTGTTGATCGTGGAGTATTTTTGGTGAGATGTGTTGCTTTTGTTGCAGTAATGTAATGATAGGTCTTTTGCTTTTGCTTCGCTAATAATTATAAAATGACGAACAGTGGTCACCCCAGTCGCCGAGGGCGCGCCGCAGTGCGTGCTGCCGAGGCCGTATTATAAAATAAAATAACTTCGGACAAGGCAAATTCTGCGACCATTCGATACCCGGGAATAAGGTTCACACGGCACTGAGCGTATTTTTATATATTTTTTTACACACTTTATTTATATTACAATAATTAGCGGCCGAGGCGTAAAAAGGCACTCGGCATGAATATTCCCCCACCGCACTAAGCGACTATTCGCGATTTTAATTAATTTAATTGCCGCAAAAAACTATCGCGGCGTGGGTTGCCTATGGGTTAAGTAAAAAAAATTAATGCGAATTCATTTATCAAAACGATTAGGGTTAAGTGATTACTTCTAATTTATATAAATATGTATGAATGTAATTTGTCTACATCACAAAACTTTTATACGAACTCTTAACGATGTGTTGTTTCTTTTGAAATTGTATGATTTGAATTTTATTAAAAAATGTGTGCATGTTATGCAATAAGAATTAATTATCAACATGTAAATTTGCACAACTTCATTATTTTATATAATTTTGTACTCTGATATAATATTGCATAATATCAATGTTTGAAAAAGACTTTTGTACATTTAATAGATAAGTGATTATTTAAATATATTTTAAATTAAAGTCGATTTCCCACTCTCAGTACGATATTTTTTCCCTGCAGAGAGATAGCATGACTTGGTAAAATATTGAATATGAATATATATATTTGTTTACATTTCCGTATTATCAAAGTTACTGTAAGTTAAAGCACAATCTAAAATTGTTTTCTTCTTCCGTAAATATTATTCTAGTCAAGAATTGTTACTGTTCTTGTTAATAAAAGAAAATTATAATAACGATGTTTAAATAGAGCAAACACATACGTTTTCAGGCCTACCCCAAACAGCGTACGGCCACGAGCACTTGATTTTGACCAAAAGAACCCGCTCAAGGCTACAGGCCGCCGAGATGGGACATATCTTGTGGATGCCGGTAGATAGTTTGCCAAAGCAGATATTCAGGGCAAGACCAAAAAGCAGAAAGAAGACAGGGGCCGTCCTAGGAGGAAACGGTTGGAGGACTGCTGCGAAGCGCGGTTTGCAATTAAATTGGACTGCCGTGGAGAGTGAAGCTCAAGACAGGAAAAGTTGGAACCTTTTATGCGGTGCAGGGACCCCGACCTAATAGGAAAGGGGGTAGAAGAAGAAGAAAATGTTAGTTATAGTAATAATAAATAGAGTTTAAATATAATATAATAAAATGTGTCACACCGAAGAAATAAAAAAGGTGTTTGTGATTGAGTTAACTTTGAAATGAACAATTGCTAAAATCAACAATATCCTATGATCGACGAAATTGGTGTATGTTGTTCCCAACTTGAAAAATAAATTACCTACCATACATACATAATTTCAATTTGGAGGAGGTAATGGATAATGGATAACAAAGTGGATTATGGAAAATAATATGCGTCATTAAACACAATCCAAGAATAAATGAAATAATAATATAATGTATGAAACTTTTTTAAACTTAATAACTTGGTGATAAACAAAGATAAAATGTTTAGATTGAGACACCAAATGGCGTTTATGTGAAACTTTTTTAATTAAATTTCTTACATTTTGTAGCTGTTAATTTAGTATTTATTGGTTTAAGTTTTATTTTTTAAGATATTTTATATTGTTTGTTAATTAGTTAATTACATGTGATATACCTGCAAAAAAGGCCTATCAAGAAATCAAGTCGATGTGCAAAATTTAATCTCGATTGGATGGCGGGAAATGTGTTAATTTTCACTGTTTTCCACATTCAAGACAGGCGGTGAAGTTGATAAGAAGGATTTAAAAAGAGTTGGATTTATTAAAGAGTTAAGGTTGTTATTACGGTCGTAAGGCATATTTAACTGTAATTTCGGATATTTTATACGCACCGTATGTATTACCGAGAAGCGAATCTCGACGTTTCGTTGGATACTTATCCAATGTCATCACGAGAACGAGCTTTACCCGCGGAGGTGGAGGTCGAACTGATTAAAGGTGCTGCTTTCTAGGGCGTAAATTGTATGCACTTTGTTGTGGAGTGTTCTCTTCTTCTACAATAGAGATCGCCAGTTTGCAATTACGACGTAACTAGTACATATTGCACACTGGCGACCTCTATTGTAGAAGAAGAGAACACTCCACAACAAAGTGCATACAATTTACGCCCTAGAAAGCAGCACCTTTAATCAGTTCGACCTCCACCTCCGCGGGTAAAGCTCGTTCTCGTGATGACATTGGATAAGTATCCAACGAAACGTCGAGATTCGCTTCTCGGTAATACATACGGTGCGTATAAAATATCCGAAATTACAGTTAAATATGAGTTGGGTTTACATTGAAATTATATATGTAGGATGGTTGCTACAGGTAATTGTTTGCAGTTAAGCAGCTGTTAACACAATCTTTGGGATTTGCTAAGCCTATTTTCTTTACCAGTGGTCTATATTACAATCAAAACGCTTGGGCTCTGCTTATAGCCGGCAGATCGCAACAATTATTGGGGTGATCTCAACCCACTTCTTCTTTTTTACCTCCCAACGTCGCTTCATGACCGGTGGGCGTATCCCGCCTGTTTTTTGTGACTTAATCTAGTTAAGAAATCATCAGTTAGCTTTGAAATCTTTTTAATTCTCGCTACGAGGGTCACTTCTTGCATAGCCAAGTACGTCATGCGATGCTCATTACACGACTCAGGTAATACCACATTGTAAGTACGCAACAAACACATTTTAAGTCCATTCATATTCACTGCACAAGTGACCGTCGGCTAAAGGGGAAGATATTTATTTATTTATTTAATACACGGTACAACGTACCATTAAAAAACAATGTATATAAAGATGTATAGATTGATAGGTGATAATAAAAAAAGGAGATAAGGTATAATTCTATCAAAAACAATTAATAAAGTGATATATAAAGAAAAATAAAACATTAAGAGAATAACATAAAGTATAACAAAATTACATCAAATGAAATAATAGTTATCAAATCAAATATGAAAGTCAACAATCAATAAAACTACAACAAATTAAAATATTTATGTCTGAAATTCAAGAAGCAACTAAATTACAACAAAATAAAATAATTGTAAACAAATCAAATCTGAAACACAAGAAGCAATAAAAATTACAGTAAAATAAAATGAAATGTAAAATTCAAAAATCTAAAAACAAGAGATAGACATGACATCAATAACAAATTATAAACGACCAAATTCGTCTAGAAGAGCTATCTTGTAGGCGGCTAGGGTTTTCGAAAAAACGTCCGATAGGTAGCCATACTCGTTTCCTAACCTATGGAGCCTTCTAAGAGGTGAGCTATAGAGATAATTTACACTAAAATTGTCACAATGAAACGATATACTTTGTCTAGTGCTCATGGAAGGGATGTGATAAAAAATTAGCTGCGTTAGTCTTTATATATTAAAGATAACACATTATTATTGTGAAACTGCAATTTCAGAACAGAGTTCTGTGAATTATTTAGAAAATTTTTAATCAATTAGAAAAGACATACAAAAAAATCAAATGAACGAATAAATATTTTAACTGCTACCGGGATTCGAGCCAGCGAATCTCCACTCTATCCGGGAATGCCGCGTTATCCAATTTCGTCCACTAGCGGTAGATACACAAAGTTATTTGTAACTATTGCATTATAAAAAGTGGATTGCTCTCAAAAATGGAATAATGTTATGTGTATTAATCAATTAAAAAGTGACTTCATATGTGGGGTATAAAAGCAAAGGCAGCAAAATCCAAAAAAAAATTAATGCAGTTATAGAGGATTACTAATTTATAATGTACTGAATTCAAAATTTGATAGGAAACATAGCCTTAAAAAATTATAGAAAACCTAATTTTGGAAGGTATCGATGCATTAAATCTAAAATTGAATTCATTATAAATTTGTTATCCTCGGTGACTGCATTCAAAATTTTTTTTTTCGATATTGCTGACTTTGCTTTTATACCCCACAATAAGGTCAAAAAATTTACGTTAATTTACTAAGCTGTCGTGGCGAAATTGGATAAATTTTGACTCGATAAACGAGCGAGGTTTTGTTATATATAATATGATGTCTGCCAAGCATCACGTCAGCGTCACATCATCAATACAGCTGAGTATTATTTTATAAATACACCACCCGTATAATATCGTAGCAGAGTGAACGATAAACCTATTAAACGACAATATAATGTCACATTTCTGTAAAATCGTCAAAAGAAGACAAAAGCGTAGATTCCTAATATCGACGATAAATAAAGAGAAAAATGTTCAAGTGAACCAACAGAAAGTACTGATTCCGTCAGTGAAAGTGAAGGTAAATTATAAAAATTATGAAAAATTCATTCGCTTCAATACAACTCAAATAAAATGATAAAAACCCTTTAAAAATATTCAATTTTTTCACGGTTTTTTCACCGATTTGTATTAAAGTGAATAAATTTTCATAACTGATATAAGTTACTGTAATGACAGTTCAATTTTTTGCAAAAAATAAGTCAGAACTACCGAAAAAAAAAATGCAAACTATGACATTGCGTATCTCCATAACTATTGACATCAGGTCATTTTTGTTGGAACATTTTCGACTCATAATCAAGACAGAAATCCACCTGTAAAGTTTTTTCTACTAGCTATCCGACACCCTGTATTAATTAAATATAAAAACATGTACGAATTAAATGTAAATGTGTCCATGTTATTTCTTAAATTAATTGATTTCAAAAATTGTTAAAAATGTTAATGACCTATTTTATAACTGGCTCTATTAGTCTGCACACCATTATTGAAACAATGGAGACAAAGGATGTCCGTGGTCAATGAACCACGAGAAATATGTCTATGGCGGCCCTCGTAGCCCAGTGACTATGACACTGGCTCTCACACCGAGGGTTCCGGGTTCAATTCCCGGTGAGGTCACAATCACACAAGGTGTTTCGCTTCAGTAATTGGGCCTCTTGGCCTGTTTAAGCGTAAAAAAATAGAAAAGAAAAGAAAAATATTATGGAAACAAGTAAAAGTGTTCGATAATTCCTTATGTAAAGAGTTTGTTGATTTCAAATATAAACATTCGCGTAGAGTAGGCACCCTAATGCAAGTCGCACGTTGATTTTTTTATGTTTATAATTTTCAAAGATATTGACGCGGGATCGTGGTAATAGAAGGGCAAATAAAACCTTAAAATTACTTTAAGTTTTATTTAACATGCAAAGTTCTTAAATTCGCTCTAAATGTTTCAAGAATATTTCATACACTTATTGTCTTATTATCTTCGCTGTACATTTATCACTCCTGAACAACTTTTGCACGTTATTTAAATCGCTCAGGCCCACACTAGAAAACTTCTCGCCCGCCGGTAGGTACTTCCTTGATTTTACTATCGCTGCAATCGACACGCGCTAGCAATAAAACCGCACGATTTGTCTGTGGACTTGTAGCCGGCCGATCGATCTTTATAGGTCATCGCTTTCTCGATTTTTCCAGATATGAAAATATCCTAGATGACTCCAGATTCATTAGGACCGTATGAGGGATTTCGATAATGCGTGAATCAAAAAAAATAAGAATCATAACCAGACTATCAAGTTAACGCTAACCTAACCTAATCTAACCTAATCTAACCTAACCTAACCTAACCTAACAGACTATCAAGTAACGTAACGCTAATGGTGGGCGCTATTGTCAGGTACCACACGGAGCGCAATTTAAAATTCTGTAAAAGTAGTCGAGTTGATTGCAAATACACTGCAAAACAGAGCAGGCTTTACACCTCCTAATGAGCTTTTAATGGTCGCGCCGCTCAATCCACGCAGCCCTGCGACACGCCACTTGCCGCCGGACTCACACACCATGCAGAAATTGATTTTTTGTGCGGCATACAGGTCGTCAATATTTGATTTACACTGTTATGAATTTCCGTGGCGACAACGCAATAAATAGTGTCCGTTGATACTAATGTAGTGTTTACTTTGCTGCCGAGACCCCCAGCAAAAAAAAAAATGCTATATATTATATATATATATATATATTATATATATATCTATATACTTATATATATAGTATATGTTTAAATAAAGTTTTCGCGAAGAGGTATATGCATTATGAAAAGGTTATTTTCGGGAACTCGCGGATTTGTAAAAAAAATGTATTTATCTCTGAACTGTCAGAGAGACCCAGCTTGAGAATGGGTTATCCAAGTGTAACCGAAATATAGCGCAAAAATAAGATATTTTTAACAAATCCGCGAAGTTCCCGAAAAATAACCTTTTTCATAATGCATATTATATATATATATATATATAGATATATATATTATATACATATATATTTTTTTAAATTTAATTTATGGTACAAATACAGTTCTTATATATAACATATCAGAATAAACATTTTTTTTAAATACTTGGTAGTCATGTAGACCTCATCAGTGAAGAGAAGCTCTTGAGTCTGATGAGGGAGCCACAGTTCTTATTCCTTGTCATAATATATAGGTACACAGTGTATACAATTTAATTATTAATACAGTTTTTTATAATTTTGTATAAATAATAATTTTAATATAATAAAATAATAATTTTGTAAACATTATTAAAAGTTGTCACCTATGAATGTGAAATAAATCTATCTATCTAACAATTTGTCATGTACAGTAATACCATGAAGTTACATACATTATTGGTAGAACCAGCAAGGATAACAATGTAAGTTGATAGATCACAAAGTATTTGATTTTTATATTTTAGGAAAAATTAACAGCGAATCCTAAAATTAACGTACATAAGATGAAAAAAATAGTAAAATATGCCGATTATAAACTTTGCACTGATAATTGTTAATGATTAGCATAGTGAGATAATTTTTACTTACAAAATGTGTTGAGAAGGTGTGGGACGTATGAATGGGAATATATGGGAACATAAATTGAGTCGACTAGTTTGGGTGTGGTTGTGAAATTAATTTTCGCTTTATTTCCCGAAAAATCGAATTAAAAATATCAATTTGGTTGTAGTTTAAGTTAAATCAGTAGAGGAATGAGTTTTGTTTAGAGCTGCTCTTGCAAAGAGGGAGATGAAAAGAAAGAAAAGTAGTGATTGTCTACTGTTTCGATTTGGGATATAAAATGATAGGCGTTGAAGATCAGGGGTATTCAATATGGTATGAGTTTTGATCCGTATTACGACAAAATGTCAATGGACATTTGGTCCAATGACAAAAGAACCACGAAAAGAGGCCCGGGTGACGTTAGATACAATGACATAAGTGTATAAGTTTCGATTTTGTTTTTTTTTATGGAAGAGCTTTAAGTTCAAATAAATTTAGAATTAATAAAAAATAAATAAAAAATTCGAGCTTTTAGTTCTTGAGATGGATCCCAGTTCTCGTTCATCCTTGCACCTAAGTACGGTGAGATAAAAGAATGGTGAGATAAATGTATTACATAAGTAGGTATTGACTTGGCATAACTAGGTTAATCAGATAGTGGAAGATCCTGTTAGGAGCCTCAATTATCGTTGAGCTTGTATGCGAAGACGTATAAATTTATTTAATTTTTTTAGCTTTTTACTCCCTTTATATTAACTCGTGGCGTCTGCTTGCTTGCCGTCAAAAAAACTTTGGATCGATTTTTGACCGTTTTCCCGTGATCTAATCGAGCTGAAACTGGCAAGTAGACTCGTGGCGACGATCAAGAAGATCTATCAAATTTTCTTTAAAAAAAATTAATAATTACAGTATAATTTCGGATTTTTAGAAATTTTTTGGTTTTTTCAAATTGGAATCATTAGAAAAGTTTGATTAGCAACGGCGGCCCGATGACGTCCCGGAATATTTTCTAAATTTGAATTACTCCGTCGGTATACATAATAGGTACTTCACTACGAAAATCGATAATCTAAATTGACTGACAAATGTTTTTAGAATTTAATCTTCAAAGCATGAAGTGTCTTATCAAAGCTCTAAACATCTGATATTTTAAAAATATATTAAATTACTGTAAGTTTAGTGTTATGTCACATGTTTTAATTCGTCTTTAATTGTTGTTATATTTTACAAAGAAAGGGAGTATAATAAAAACTTGATTTTTATGGGTTACTTTTTTTATTTTTTTCTCAGGGGAGTGACGATTGCGCAATATTAACTGTCTATGCGGTGCAATTTTGTGCTTATTTTCATTTCGCATACATAATTTTGTCTTCACTTCATTTACTTTCAATTCATATTCTTTGGGGCTTTGGATATTTTCTCACATACATGTATATCGTTTATCTATTTCTTGTATTGTTTACTCTTGTTGTATATATATTTCTTCATGAACTTTATTGCACTTACATTCCATGTATAGATGTTATTATAATCCTATTTAATAAGTAATTAAAAAAGTCGAAAAAATTATTAAAACTGTACAGAAATTCGAACCATTTTTTTTCAAATCACATATCAAAACGAATCCCAATTATAATAATTTCTTCTTCTTCAAAGCAAAATTATTTTGTGGTGTTATAATTATAATTTATAGAAATTAACTTTGTATACACCACTTATTTAAAAAGATTTTTATTAATAATAATAATTTTGTTTTCTATCTTCGTGTAACGTCCGAACTTCTTTATTTATTTATTTTTTAATGAAGTACCTTCTTTATAGTAATTTTTTACTTATTGCTTAGAAATCGACATGTAAAAGTTCCGTCAATTTTGACGTGTAATATCTAGTCAGTTTATAATATTCGATTTAAGTTGATGATGACTTTTGATGTCAAAGTCGAATAAGGAAGACTCCCCCAATTTTTTTTCTACTAACTCTGATACACCCTGTATCTTCCTTTCCCTCAATATTTACCTGTTTCCTGAGGCCAATGCTGGGGGTGCATCAAAAAATTGACATTGCTCCAGGATAGATAACGTTAATCTTAACAGCTATTTGCAACGACTATTTGCGGGCATAATCTAAGGCGTGATCCCGGCGACGCACGTTTCCTCCAGAACGCGCGGGTCGTTGTTGCGCTTCGGCCTGCCAGTCCCAAAATAGCACTCCTGCAAGAAATTTTCACAATTAGTAGATATAATTTTTGAAAACCATCAGACCATGCTAAACTAGATGTGACAGGAACGCTACGAAAACAAAGTTGCATTTGGCGTATTCCCTTGTGTTTTCCCTAGCATTATATGGCAGTGGTTCCTAGCTGACGTGTCGCGAGGGGGGTTTCTGATCCAGGATCATTCCCGGGAATACGGGAATTATGATTTGAGTCCCGGGATTTGTAATAATTTTGGAAGAGTGTAAGTAAAAACTGAAAGCCATGTTTGTTTTCAACTTTTTTTGTAAATACTGAAAAGATAAGATCGAAGACCGGCGCAGTTTCCATGTCCCGTCATCGCCAGTATGAATAATGCCTTTTATTGGATTGATTTCTATATATTTTTCTGTTTATTCAATATATTTCATTCAAATTAAATTTTTGAATGCTTTTTAAGTGTTAAGAATTTATTATATATCTATTTAATGAAGATATAATATTTTACATGATTAATTTATAATTACAATTTAATTGAAATAATATTAACAATTTTTATAAAAAAAACAACACAAAATCTTTTATTTCAATTTTTTTTTATCAAAATATTAAAAAGTCTTGGAATTGAGAAACCCTAGTCGCGAGAAAATAAGAAGAGTATCGAAAGATATTATTGCGTCCAGTAAAATAATAGCTTGTACTGAGTACGTTATATTCTAATCTAAGATAAAGTATAGAAGTCACACAGACGCGAGGCTATTTATAAAAGAAACCTGTATCTGTTGTGGTCTCAGAACAAATATATAAAAATTACCAACAAAGTTACCCAAGATGTGCATGCATCACAAGGTCAATAATTTCTGTTACGTAACTATTACTTTCTTTTCTTTATTTTCTTTACAAACATTATTTTCTACTAATAATTTCCCAGCTCAAACAACTTTTTAAGGATTAGCCAAAATATTTACTTTAAAGTGCGCGTTTTTGCCGAAATATATTACAAGTTTGAGTATTGGCTCAGCATCATCATCACTCTTGGCTCTACAACCCTTGGTGGGTCTTGGCCTCCTCAAGAGTCTTCCTTCATCATCTCGGTTTAGTGTCAGCTCTCTCCAGTTCAGAAGCTCCAAGGCAAAAATGTCTTTGAGGATGTTGTCGCTCCATCTTAATTTTGGCCTTCCTAAACTCCTTCGCCCCATTGGCTTTGAGTTCAGCAGGGACTTTGGTGCTTGATACTCGGTCATTCTCTCCACATGACCCAGCTCATGTGGAAAGAATTGATAATAGAATGGAGATTGGCTCAGTGTACCTGTATTAAAATGTTTGTTGATTTTTTACTGAAACGCGTGTTTTGAAACTATCATCCTCAATTATTTTATATCGGAAACACGAGGGTTTATTGAGTCCGAAATTGCGACCGCTCGACTCTTGCAATTACAGCGTCGGGCGTGGGTAGCAACACCGCAGTAACTTCTACACACATTGCAGTACGGAGAAGCGGGGGGCAAAGTTAAAGAACTGAATAAAAGTAATATTATTGATGGATTTAGCGTAAATATTTGGAATTACCTGGAGAGGCCACAGAGAGAAGAGGGACCCACCACACACCCAGGGCTGTTCTATGAGCAATAGCCCCCATATCGGCCCTGCACTATCGTCACACATGTTCGGCATTTTTTAATACTGAAGTGGCCGTACTCACTGCCACGGTACCAGTTTCGACGGCCCAGCAGAGTTTGATGTGTTTTTGTTAGTGCGAAAAAGCAAATAATATGTCGTGTTTTTGAAAGCACCCCTAAATATAGCACGGCTTCGTAGGGCGGGCATCCTAAGTTTTTTGAGCGTTTTTTACTTCGTTACTCAGCCCATCCGCGTAGTCAAAATTCTCTGAAAAATAGTGTTTTTATTTTTCCTTTGTGTTAAATTCTTGAAAATAGTGTTTTGCAATTTAACTTCTTTTTCAATTTAAATTCATAGTTTTTTGTGTTTGTGTACTTCCTTTTTTTGCATTTTGAATTTTTTCCACCGCAAGATGGAGACCCACCTTATATTCGACAATTTAAAATTTAATTTTTACTAGCCATTGCGTTTTAAATGTTTTTTAAATTTTAAAATAGCTTCGAAATTGTTACGCCGCGCTTGTGCGTCACAGGAATTCGAGCGGGGCGGGAGACATCTACACAAAACCTCTTCTCTGCCTCCGAGTCGCAGGGACAAACGACAATTGGTTCATACTTATCATCTATTAAGTGGGAATTACAATTTACATATGTACAAGAAATGATTGAGATATAAGTACAAAATATGAATGCACAAAATCGAATCTTTCGTTTGTTTGAATGGAATATGCTAGAAACATTTTTAGTCTTTTCTCATAAACTAGTATACATAGTATACATTATAAAAAAGACTTCCATACATGTTTGTTATATAAATAACTTTTTTGATAATGTTCATGTAGTGGATAATATGTTCTAAATCAGTTTCTTTCCTATATCCAAATGGACTATGCTAGAGATCTGTAGTCTCTCCCATAACACAGTATACATAGATTTCACAGCAGGTAATGATACCTCAATATTTTTTTTTTTATATAGAGGGATACGGTGGAATTGGTGAACGTTACGTTGTGGAAAGTGATCACTCGGCCAGCCTATAAAAGACTTCAGTACACGTTTCCCATACGAATAGCTTCGTCTCTCTGAGATTTCAATAATTTATCTGAATTAATTGATCATCCATCCGGGGACAAAATCCAGTTACTATGTTCTCAGAACATATCTACATATAAAAATATTGATAAAATTGGAGGTATTTGAAACAAGTGTGTGAGGACATGAACTGCGCTAAAGAAACTGTTGAGCCAAAGAGAGCTGCAGAGGATAGAGCGCAGTGGAGGATGAGATGCAGGACTTTTCTGCAAACCAATCCCCAGGGTGGAAACTACGAAGAAGAAGCGGAAACGTAATCCTTAGCACAACCAGGTTAGACATTTTTGCCATCTTTTTTTTGTTGGCAAAAAAAAAATACAGGGAGTAATTCTGGTAAATTCTCACTTAGATTGGGCCTGTTTTAGAAAAACCGTCTCACATATTAATATATGTGAAGTGTTTTAAAGTAAACTATAGTTAACAGCACAAAAACGTGATTAATGTAAACATAATAAAAGAAAAAAGAAAAAATAATATATAAAAGTATTCTCTCCTCATACATTCATTCATCGTAGTAAAATCACCTTACCAATACATCATTTTATTTCATTATACATTCCGGCATTATCTTGAATTATTTTTTTTTTCAGGTCAAAATTTGCCAACATAAATCAAGTTAACTAGTTTTATCGTCAATAATGTATAAGTATGTTAAAATTTGATTAAGATAATTAAAGAGTATAGAAAAAACTTTTATTTAGAAGATTAGTGCTCAAAAATTAAATAAAAACATGAAATAAGTGACATAATATAAATCTAAATATTAAGATTTTTTAATGTAATTCATAACATAATTTAGATAAATTCTAACTTTTCTACTTCACACGTCAATTAACTAAACATAATTTGATTAAATATTTGTTTATTTAGGGAAACGTATTTTTTGATCATTAAAGTTTTAGAAATACCGTCGAACGGGTACATAAAATGCTTTGAGAAACTTTGGTGGGTGGTTAGTTCCCGCACTGACCACGTCTACATGTCGGTATGCGTATCTAAATGGCAATTATCATTTTATATAGAGGTGCAAAACAAAACACGTGCTTTACTTGGATATTAAGATTATTTCAATGTTGCCTACAAAATATTTTTATTTCAAATATATTTTTTTAAATTTTAATTTATTTGTTCTTTTTACATAAATTAATATAATTTTACATTTAAAATAAGGAAATAATTTATTCTACTATCTCCATGAGAGTCAGAGACTCGCGTTTAGAGAAGGGGTATTTCAGGTATGAAGTATAAATATGTATTCAGTACAAAATAGAATTCAATGTTTAACAGTGATTATATACAAATAAATATTATATTAGTAAGAAGTAGTAGTAGCCTTAAATTCTTTTTTTATTTGACCATATTATTGTGGTGGAAGGTGCAATTTGTTATGAACTGACATTTTCAAACAGTTTCATGATCATATATGAGTCTAGTAAACGTTTTTGTATACATGTTTTTTTGTTTCAATTTGAAATTTATTCTGATGTGAAATGATTTTGGGTTGTACTAAAATAAAATTTTGGTATGTTAAGTGTATCTCTAAATCTCGTATATCGAAAATCGATTCTTGTATTAATTTAAAAAATTTGAATATATTGATTTTTTTTGGATATACTTATATATTATTTTTGGTGCTTTGAGTTCTTTTATAATTGGGCACTTGGGTAGCCATTTTTTTCATTAGAATTATTTTAATTATCTTTTTTTGCATAATTTTAATTTTGATATAATGGTTTATATGCTCCTCCCCATTCAACAATACCGTTCTGTAATTGGGATTGAACAAAAGCGTAATATGTATCATTATGTCTAATCGTTTTTTTGTATTTTTATTATATTATGCTTTTTTAAGCTATTGCTATACACTTTCTTTCTATTTTATGTTTTATGTATCTTTTTATTATGCAATGGCTATGTATTTGCTTTTTGTATATCTTGGGTATTCACTATGTAACAATTTCTAGACCTTTTTTATGAAGTGTTTATTTATTGAATGTACACTTTTTTGTTTGTTTAATGTACACTTTACTTTATTTTTGTAAATAAATAAATAAATGAATAAAAATAAATAATTTAAATATATCATAGAACCTATTTTATCTTAAATACTAAATAATAAAAGAATAATATTTCCTAACATAAACATAAAAACAAACAAATGTAAGAAATATCATATATTTTTAATCTTCCTCTTAAAAGTTGTTTTCTTAATCGATATTTGACTCTAGAATATCTATAATGTATGTAGCGTATTATGAAATTTGAAAAAAAAAGTTTTTTTTATTTAGGAACAGTTTGAAAAGAAAAATTCCTTTAATTTTTTTTTCAAATCCTTTGTTCCTTACAAATGATTTAATGGATTAAAAAATCTGCACGACTACATCAAAGGTATGTCATTTCGAAATAAGTACATGAAATCCTTTTCTGTCTCGGACAAACCTGCAGCGGAGAGTTTTGCAAAAATTCTCAGTCACGGCGGAGGACACGATATTTTTTCAAATATTTTTATACAACAGTAGTTTAAAAAGTACCTTAATAAGCGTAATAATTTATCGCATCCCTTTAAAAAAGTTGTCAAACTTCTACCTAAATATCAGACTTCCGTGGTGGTGTACCTGCTTAAGTCTGAAATGCAATCCATCTACTCTCCCACTACGAATCTGTAACCACTCTGCAGACGATGCCATTCTTCGTCTGAGGACCCTGACCTCTTGAGAACGCAGCTTGCATTAAAGAGTCGCTGTTGTGATTCAGCCGCAGGTCCCGAGAGAGTGAAATGAATCCATGGACTTGGCTTTTGGCAAACATTTTCAGAGCGCTACAATTTCGTGCCAAGCAGAACAGAATTCTGTACGAATTATTGTACTGAACTTCCAGAGGGTTGTATAATACATCTATTGGCTGTAGTTTGACCAGAACACACAGGTATATTTCGGTAAATCAAACACAATAATTCCGTTGTCTGTTCATCTGTCTGTCTTCGTGTAACGTCCGTAATTTCGTTCGAATTCACGGCTAAAAACACGAAAATAAACGGCCGGATATACCAGAGCTCCTAGGGTACACGACTATTTTAAATAGCTTGTCTTGCTTCTTGTGACATATTTTTAATGTACATTAATTTTTATTAATATCGAAAATCATCAAAATATACTACCTCGCAAGAAATAATCAGTTCGGCCTACACTTCCGCCGTGATAGGACGCTCTCCTGATGACGCTGAGTAAGACTTCAGCGAAACTTAGAGATTTGCTTCTCAGTAAAATATACGGATCGTATAAAATATCCGTTTTATTTAACACATAAATCTATTACGTTTTTTATCACACAAATTCGCTCAAGAACACTAACTCCTGGTAGGTACTCTCGCAACTTATTGCGCTGGCCGATTATAATGCATACTGAATCACTGCACGTTGTCGCTTTTATCTCTAGCCCCTGCCAAACGTCAAAATAAACTTACAGCGTACCAATGGCACCGTGCGCTTATATAATGGTCCGAAGATTTACGAATATAATTGACATTTTCAGTTTATTACAATTCCAAACGCTCAAAGTATTTGATTTTGTGCAGTTCTTTTTACTTCCAGCGATTATAATAGATTTTATTCGTTCATATTTATTTTTTTCGAACTATGTAACTTAATTTTTATTACTTTGAACATTATTTGTAAGTAAAATGCAGGATCTTGAATGTATTCATTCTTTTGAATTGTTAGTAAGAATGGAAAATAAAACCTTACATAAAATTTTTAGCGTCCATTAAATCAACTATATTTGTCAGATGTTAATTTATAGCCTAGAGTAAACATATGTTGAAAGTTTATCAATCAACAGATTTTCTTGTATGACCATAATATTCTCATTTATTTGTATTGTTACATACACACAACTCTTTTCTTACACGGTTTTGAAATAACACGGTCCACAAAAAAGAACAAATAATATATTTTTGCAAGAATTATTTGTTCATACACGATTCATAAACTAAACTTATAATTAAAACAAAAATAAATATTAATATTATTAAAAAATAAATATTAATTTCATGACCCCAAATCAAGAAGAAGCACGTGTAACAGAATAATTATAGGGCGGGGTCTGGAATGTTTTAGAATCATTAGAAAGAACCAGAAGTCAGTCGATCACGTCCGAACTTTCGCGAAATGGCTTTATTTATTATTACTTTTCGTTTTTAAGGCGAAGCAAGACCATACAAGTGAAACCGACGATGATCAGCATAATAAATTAAATTAATTAAACTAAATTTACCGGACGACCAAAAGGGAGTTTTCTTTTCCTTTACCCTCAAATGTCCCGGTCTGCTTGCTCCTTACCTGTATAAACCAGTGTATCCTTTGTATTTTTATATTTTGTTATTATATACTTTGTATTTTGTATATACTTTTACATCGGGTTATTGCTTACTATATTTAAATATTTTGGTGGTTTATGTATATATATTTAAAAAAAATAAGGAAGTGAACTGACGGGATAATGAGAGCAAAATTTTGGATGGCAGCCGTGCGGCCCAATTCTGCTTTGCAATGTTGGGTTGCACGGTTGCCGTTAGCATTAAAAAATGCTAACCTGGTGGCGAATAAGTAAGACCGATATAGGAGCTTTTTCTTATAAAACGGTCCTGAGTGAGCGGTGGGAGCCCTCATTGTTCAGTACCTACCGCATGTTCGATAGTGAATAAGTGCAAATATTCTAGAAGACGAGTATAAAATGTTCTACAAAGGAGGGACTAGTGCAAAATTAGTGACTTTCGGTTAAAAAAAATCGTTTTTTTTGTGTTATAAGTGTTTAATTTGTTTCATCCCTCCGCGATCTCATGACAATTTGTAAATATGAATAAATTTGATATAATTTATTATTGGTTTTTCATTATTCATTTTTTGAATGGTTTTCTAGAACACTTTATAGTTCTTTTTTTCATCTTAAAGGTTTTTTTAAAGTTGGAAAACACATTTTCACATTTTCATAGTATATAATTTTTTATACATTTTTTTAACACGGTTTTCATTGGAACGTATCTACCGTGTAAGAAAAAGTCGGGTGTACATGCAACTACCCGACTATTATTGAAAATGTTTTTAGTTCGTAAAGTATTAATGTTATAGAAATATTTAAGTGCGACATGGGCATCGCGCACTCTAAACTGCCTTTTGTAAAACTGGGATTTATTAAATATTTGAGCGATGTTTTACGGTGCAGTGAAACGTTTTGTAACCTTTTCGTTAGGCAGTAAATCAGTTTTGGTATTCATATTTACATATATTATTACACGGACGTAAGTTTTTATTTATCACCTTCCTCCGGACCTGTGCTATGCTAGTGCGGCAGTCATAAAAATGTTTTATGTAAGACGCGTGTCCAACTTTGCAAAAAAGTAATGTTAAATAATACAATATTTGTTTTTAGTCTCAGTGTGGATAAATCGGCGTTTATTGGTCACTTGATAATTACATGCTTAATACATATTATACATTACTAAATAAACACAAACATAAGACAGTGTATAACAAGCCTCTCAATCACTACCCATCTTGTTAGCAGGGGCGTGCAGTGAGAACAAGAAGCATGACTTTTATTTAAATATATACACTTATATTCGGAAAAAAAATTGAAATTAAATATTTATCCAGCAGATTATTATGAAATACTTTTTTTTGTACTTGTACTTGAAATTTGTGTACTATTGTGATAGGAATATTATGAGATATACCTCTTATTTCGGTTTCTTTTCTGTATATATACTTAGGAAAAATTCATTCTTCTTGTTCTCCCTGCACATATATAGTTATATGTTAGTAGGTATATATATATATATATATATATATAAATACCTGTTCTATGTTAGGTAGTTTTTTTTTTTTCAACATATCAAGTATCTGTCACTTAAAAGTGAGAATAGTAACAGTCGTATACAATTATTTTACGTAAGTAAAAAAGAAAGAAAAAAAATTAAAAAGTTTAATTTATGTTTAAAATAAGAAATGTAAAAATATAAACCATATAAGATACCAAAAAATGTATTTAGTAAAAAGAAAACAAAGTAAAAAAGCAAAAATGATTTAGTGGAATAGAAAAAAAGAATAAAAGCACAATGGAGGCAATTATAACACAAATTACACAACACACTTGTATGAAATGTTATGACATTTTTCAAGTAGACTTCAACATAAATTTCAAATTCATTACAAAAAAGCACCCTTCGATAAAAAAATTATGAATATATATATATAAATATATAAAACTCTTCTATGGGAGATCAACTTCATGCCTTGAAAATAGTAGACGGAACCATGACGAAACGTCGACCTAGGTTTTCTCAAGAAACGTGATACACGAACGTGATCCAATTCAAAATACACACTGGTTCCTTATTATTTTTGTTTTGTTTATTTGTATATAAATCTCCGTCACTTCAGTATAACAAGAACAATTTTCAATCGAATTCTAATTATTGAAATATTTTCACAATGATTTCATTTCGCAGTAAAAAGTAATACTTTTTTTTCTTAAGTAAAACATAGCTAATGTAAATCATTTAAAAACGACACTCTAAGCGATTTTATAAAACAGCATTATAGGTTACCCAATAAAAAAAATTAACTCATAAATCGGGAATTTTTTTGTTTTTGAAAATATAGCTCTATTAGTTATATTTTGGACTGATAAGTTATATCTGAGGCTTCCAATGGATGACGTGTACTTTTGGGACACTTTGTATATATGAGTAGGTATATGCAGAGTCTAACACAGCTAGTCCACAATATTTATATTTCACAGGTAGACGCACGTTCCTATCTTAATTATGAGTTGAAAATGATTCAACTTCAATAGTAATGGAGATAATCGACCTCAATGTTTTCATTTGTTTTCAATATTAATATATAAAATGTCAATAAAAACGGACATATCTCTATAGTATTTTTTTTTATCAAATGTGGAGGAAAGATGCTAAAGACATCGACAGACAGCAACTTGGGAGTTTCGATCTTAAGTATGCTCGTACGGCAGAAATAAAACTTTTTTTAGAAGACGCGTGCCTATTTTTCAAAATAGTAACAAAAGACAATACGAGTACAGCAAACGCAGCTTACTTTAAATATTACGAAATTTTTCCAGTAGATTTTGACAGAAATTTCAATTTCATAAAAACTAAACTACTCTAAGTTAAGAAAAAACTGGAGAAGAACGAACTTTTGATAAAATTTATCTCATTATCTCAGTTAATTAAAAACTTATCTTTGTTCTTTGTAAACAATCGTCTCTTTAATCTATTCCCATTGTAATTATTAATAACCATATTAAAAAGAAACCACAAAATAACTTATGTAGGTATGTCACTACCTATGTGCAAACCTTAATTTTAAAAGAAATTATATAAGTTATCTAAATTACTATTGTAAAAAAAAACCTATCTTAAACTAATAATAATATTATTAAAAGAAAAATCAATCCGAATTGAAATATAAATCGGTGTATATTGACAAAACAAAAACCTCACGAATACGAAAAAAAATACAAAAATCTACCTATATCTACTTTCCCTGGCTCGGTAAAGATTGTACATTTGTAAAAAAATATACATTTATAAATATTATTCTACTTAACTTCATTTTAAAAATTTGATGAGCAACGTCCAAAGGACTTGTAATTGCAGGGGCGAACTTAACACAATACATTAATAACATTCTTTTGTGATTAATTACGATTCTCATTATTATATTACGTATGTACCTGCGTAATTGTAACCATGCCCCTTTCAACCCTCTCCCACCATAACCAAATCTATTTGATCATTAATATCAGTACGTTCATTGTCCTGAAGAAGGGAGCGTCGCTCCCGTAACATTTTGAATATTTTAAATCAAAATTTAATTATGGTTAAAACAAAATATTCGTTATTTTTTTTAGAAATTTATGTATTTGACGAATTTGAAAATTACATCACGATGCGTGTTTTAGTTTTTTTTTTTTTAAATGGAAAAATATCGGACAGCCGGCCATTAAGCATATAGCATGCAGGGGTGATATGTCAATTACCCATTATTACACGACGGTGGTTTTTATTGGACGACTCCGCGCCGGAGCCGGCGAGCGAGCCACGGAGAACGTCTCCCGAAGTCATTACACATGCCGGGGTAATGGTGTTTAATGCCAATGATTTAACAAATTTTACGGGTAATAAATTTCCTGCAAAATATCTCAGCACACAATTTATTCGCCGCGCCGTAATCAAGCATGTCAAGCACCTGTCGTGACAATATTGACTTTTGTGAACCCTGCATAAGGTAACCTCGGAAAGCAATCAAAAAATATTATATGCGTTTACGAAAAAAATTTACTCACTTTGCTTGTATTCTAAGCATACGCATATATGTGTATCGGCGATATGGGCACTTAGAAATAACTTCTTTTTTTTAAAGTATTCTACTTACAATAATGTTTTTAGGTTTTCACGGCCACTCAGAATCTTCTGGTTTGTGTCTTCTGGGGTATTATGCCGTGTTTTTATGACCTTTTTGGCCAACGTTATTGGAGGGTCCATCATCAGCCCATCATGGACCCTGCAGTAGGATCCGAAACGTTGGCCAGAAAGGTCGTAAAAGACGGCATGTAGGTACCCCAAAAGACAAGCCAGAATATTTTACTTACTATCCAATAATAATAATTTCGTTGTCCGCAACTTCCTGTAACGTCCGTAACCTTTTTGACATATTTTTTTTATTTATTTCATTATACCCAAATTTTGCTTACTTATTCTTTAGGAAAAAATATCTAAAAGTACGTCCATTTTTTTCCAGCTAGTTATTTATTTAAAAAAAAAAATTTTTCTTATAAATATTTAAAAAAAAAGGTATTTTTCGATTATTTATTTCAAAATATATGTTTTAATTTATTAATACTTATTTTTAAAAATGTGTATTTCCTCTATATTGTTTATTTAAAATAAAATCAAGTATGCATAAAGAAGTCAAATGTATCAGTTGTCTATCACGATATAATTAGAAACAAATCTAAAATAATATTAAAGTAATTGTAACCGTAGTTACCGTTTAAAATACGATCACTATTCCCTCATAAAATTTCTGACTGAAAACTGAATTAGAAAATTTCTTAATATTTAACATACAACAAACAGCATTTTTTCGAATCACGCATTAAAATACTAACCCATAAAAAAGTTTTTACAATGCTCCCTTTCGCTTTGAATCAGGTTTCGTGTCTGTGCATGCGTCGGGCTAATTACTCATATAGAATGATTCAAATTTGAAAAAACCATTAAAATTTCTAAAAATCTAAAAATATACTATAATTATTAATTTTTTTAAAATAAAAATTTGTTAGACCATTTTTATCGTCGCCACGAGTCTGCCTGCAAAGTTTCAGCTCAATTTGATCACGGAAAAAGCGTTAAAAATCGATACAAAGTTTTTTCGTCAGACAAGCAAGCAAGCAGACGCTACGAGTTAAAGAAAGAGAGTAAAAAGATGATTTATTGGTGGAGAATGATTATAGAAAAAAGGTGGAGAGTAACTAGGTACCTACTTTATTTAAATATTTAATGTTTAATCCTTTTTTTTAACCTGAAGTAAGAATAATGACTTTAAAAAAATCTCTATATAATATTTGTATAAAGCGCTAGTCAATTAAAAATGTACACGCGGAAATTTTTGGATTTTTTTTCATTTAATCATTATTTGTGTACTCATTCATAATATTGTTATTTTTTTATTTTTTTATTTCTTAATAATCAAATAATTTTTCAAGTTAAATTTGTTTATTGAAAAGTTGGGTGGTTACTGACATTATTTATTTGTTAGTAATTAGAACAAGGTAGACTTAAATATTAAGGCTGGAAGTCATCACGCAACCTATTAGTTGTTGGAATTAAATTATACAGAAAATAAATAATTATTTTTCAATTATGTAGACAAATTAAGATATCCGTGACTATTACAAAAATATTATTACCAAGCGCTCATTGGCTGTATTAAACACTCCTCTCAGTTGAGGTCTTCTATAAATGGTAGATTATAGCATAATTAATTAAACAGCTGATAAATTAATTGCATGAAAATTGACGTTGACGAATTCAACCACATAATTTATCTTTCAAAACACCTTCATTTATGGAAATAAAAACCAGTTACACGGGACGAACATGCATTATTTAACCCCTGCAAACAATAAACATATCTCGGAGCTGGTTTTTTGTCTTCGATCAATTAAAAATAAATTAAACGACACATTTTATCGATTTGTACATTTTTTCAAATAATTGAAATTAAAAGGTTTAATAAAGCGGCTTAACAGTAATAAATGACAACAGAATACATAAAAAAAGAAAAAAGTCATGTGCCCCGTATTTTAACCATTTTCTTGTTTACAGCTTTGTTTCTATAATTCATCTTAAGTCATAAATATCCCAAAACCTATGCGCATATAAAAAATATTGTTAAAAAAATTGGAATTTTATTCTACGCTTCTGCAATATGATGTCTAACATATGTAACAACGCAACTTATGTTCGCAGGACGCCAACCATTAAATACATTTTATGCTAACAATTACGTGGTGTATAAGTTACGATATGGGATATTGACTCACTCAACTGGGTTTTATCAACGCTCATGATGAACATTTGACTACGAACCAGCTTTTCAATCTCCTCGGGTGAATTTTCTACAAAAATAATTCATTTCGTTATGTATTATTATATATTATATCGAAGCAACAATAATAGCCGCTAAAATTGTGTTGATTTTCACAAACTTTATGTGTGCAGCACAGACTTAAATAGTCCGCGATACAGGTTGATGTTTTTTGGTCACGGCACTTCAAGGTTTATAACTGCATAATAATGGACTTATCCCGATTTTTCAAAGAAAAAGTATCACGGTGTAATTGAGTACCCTGATTTCAATAATGAAATCAAATTGATTGGAAGGCATTGAAAAAGTTATCACACTCATAGTTATCACAGTTTTAATAAAGCTGCGCTACTTAATTTTATCTAACCAAACCTAACTAATCTAACCTCATTTAACCTAAACTAACCTAACCCAAAAATACAAATTAACTAAACCTAAACGATTAACATAACATAAGAACTAAAACAATCGGTTATCACCGACTGCTCACTGCTAGGCCCTACGAGCAGCTGTACTGATCGCTATGCGGTCGATAGTAGCTGCGTAGCGGCCAGTGACTAATCGCTGCGTAACTGTTGATGTCCGCTATGCGGCCATTAGTATCTTTAGTTGGCTATTGCCTATACTGGTCGCCGTGTGGCCGACTGTGCTGTGCTCGCGCATTATCTGCTGCTACGCCCTGTGGTCGACTGTGGCTTCAAGGCCAACGGTGGCTGCTTCGCGATCAATAATGGACACGCAGTGGCCAATTGTACAATTGGCTTTTGGCTTTACTGGCCGCTGTACGGCCGAGTGTACAGGAATTGGCTCTCGTGCATTGCCTGCTGCTACGTCCGGCGGTCGGCTGTGGTAGCCGCTTCACTGCTGATAGTGACCGCTGCGCAGTCATTGGCATCTGCTAGACCTAGCGGGAGGCTTTATATATAATTTATATAAAAGTTATAAAGGTTTCAAAATTATTATTCTTTTCTATTTTTTCAATTGATTCAGCAACAATTAGATTGACATTTTTAAAATATATTGATTGTATTATTTGTATGTATCTACTTATTTTATTTGATTAATTACACCTACATGTTCGGAAATACCTTTCGTCAGGGTGTTGTATAAGTTATACAGTATAACTATCAAAATATCAAAATGAATAATGTCTGTTGTTTTTTGTTTTTCTAAATTATTTGAAAAATTATTTTCAAATATTATTTTAAATGTTAAAATGTTTAAATATTATTCAATAATTAAGAATCATTAGAAAATGGTAAAGCATGTAATAGTAGACAAAATATTATTAATAATCCATTAAATTTAAGTACTAGCCTAATTCTAAAAAAATTTCCAATTATTGCGAGTAATCAAGAACTTCAGCAATAATATTTAAAAATCATTTTTCAGATAATTTAGAAAAACAAAAGACGTTATTAATTTTGACAGTTATACAACACCCTGACGATGGAAAGGTATTTCCGAAACGTGTAGGTGTATTAAATCAAATTAAATAAGTAGATACATACAAATAAAACAATCAATATATATTATTCTTTTGATTTCTGACTTCTAAAAAACACAAAAATTCTTTCGAAATCAGTAATGAACTATAATTTTGACATTCTAAGCCAGATAATCATTTCTTTTTTCTGCATTCACTCTTTGCCATTTATTTTTTCTCTCTCGCTCTTCTTCAGTCATGTGAAGTATTCTCTAAATAGAATGGGCTAGCAAGGAGTATATAAAAGAATGAATTTTATGTACAAATATGTATATTTCTAGAATATTTTTTTTTAAATTTTACCAGCATAAAAATAATTGCAATCATTACAAATCTATTTCCACCTGCGCAATTTCGGACGATTTAGACAGAGTTTATTAAAACTATTTTTAGACCATGGGAGCAGCCGCGGTATTCTCATTCTGTTCTCACCCACGTGTGTGCTGATTCATCCATTAAAAAGCAATATTTTAATGGGCTATCCAGCGGGCCCACATGCGGCGAAGTTCCGAGATGGATATCTTTTTTCGTAAAATGGGTGCAAAACTACGCGGGCATCAGAGCCGATCCATCGGCCGATGGATGAACTATCTTTTAAGCAAACATACCAGCCACATTTGGGAAAAATGTATTTTAAAATTATTAAGATGGTTTTCATCCCGTTATTGTGTGTTAACCCTTGGTGTGTTAACCCTATATGCTTGCCTTGTGGCAACAGTTAATTTCTGCTTGAACTATTGGCTAAGTACGTTGACATTATAAAGTTTTCGCTGTAGCTTTTTGTCTCACCTGTAAGCCTCACAAATTTTGTCTATCGTCTCGTCTTTGCACTTTAATCACAATCTATACTAATATACAGAGAGGTAATCTAAGTACGAGGTAATCTCCGAAACTACTCATCCGATTTCAAAAATTCTTTCACGAATATTCAGAATGGACTTTTAGGGTAAACAACGCTATATATTATTCCATTAAAATAAAAAGGTTTTTCGTAGTGACCTATTTTACCACTAAAATCGACGAAAAAATGGTCGAGCGATGCGTTTTTTACGAACGCTGCCTTAACGGTAAAAGATATTTAAATAATTTCTATGAAGAAGTTGTAGAACTTATAAAGTTCTATGAAAAGTCCGTGACGACATATCAATATAGTAAGGTTAATACACAAATTGATAAAATATGACTAAAAGTTACTAAAAATCTACGCGTGCGAAGCCGCGCGGGCACAGCTAGTATTCACATGTAGAGGTTCATAAGCTATTGTTTAGAATGTCTTTGCCCCAATCTAACGTACCATTCATAAGGCACAGCATCCCGAAATTGACTAAGTGAGTCAATTCATGCTGCGCAAGCGCGGGGCGCATAGAGGTGTCGGGTGAATTATTTTCGTAATAATCAGATTTTATAAAAATTCACCCCATACCTCGAACCGATTTCAAAAATGTATTGGGCGGGCGTACAACGTTTAAATAGCTTATCCGCCATTCAAAACTTAATGTTCGAATTATTACTCTCGGGACAATGTTACACAGAATTCTGCTCAAAGGCAAATTACGTTATCTCTCTCAGAAATCACGGATGAGAAACCAAATACGCCAATAATGACCACTGACTTGAATCTCAAATCGTCTTCAGCTCCGTAAATCCTCTTATTGGTCGCCCCCAGAGCAGGTAGAAGTCCTGAAAGTCCAGCTCCCTGCTATGTTAGGCCATGCGCGCACTGGTTACTTTTGACACAGTGACTGTTTCATCACTTTTATCAAGCCGTGGATACGTATGGAGATGCGCGCACTCTACGACGTGACAACTGGATGACATATTTGTACGCCGGCCGGCGAACAAGCTCGTGACGAAACTGTTACCGCGCCGCGCCGACAGGTTTTAAAACTGTCACTCTTCGCGTCGTTCGTCCGCCATTTGCATTGCGATTATTGACTTTGGCGCACGCAAAATGGCGTCAACATCCACGCAAAACGTGAACGTGCGTGAAGACGATATTGATAATGATGTGCCCATAGAAGAAGTGGAAAAGAGACTAGTACTTTATGATTAAAACTTGAAAGATTACTCAGATACGAATTGGAAAATTAAAGCAGGTCCTAAAGTGCGAACTAATTTATCAAAACTTCCAACACTCATTTGGAAATATCGAACAAATTTATTTGGATGTTCTCGAAATGTATAAAACATAGTTAAGAACTCCAAGTGTCACTCCAAAGGGGGTTGCCCAGCATTATTTTCGCTTTTTTTTCCTCCTGAGTATGATGCATTCACAGACAACGACCGTGTCTTCGAAATCCATATCGGAAAATGACGCTTTGATTTCAAAAAAGTTTTGTCACTGTCAGGAGGCGTGCGCGCTTGCCCTTACAAAAAATAATGCGCGAAAGCAATATTACTCATAAATTCCGGAATCACGGAATCACAAAATATAGTGATCTATTCTTTCCGTTCATTTATGATTTAGTCTAATGGCGAAGAAATACACGCGACAAAAAATACTTGAATTCGCGCTGCCAAAAAACAATATGTTACAACATATTTTTTCACCGCGCACACGTCACGGCTGGCTGGTGAGACGTGACCGACATCTAGCGACTGTAGTCGTGGCACTGCTAACGCATATGGCATCCCTTGCGTCCCAGAGAGAGGATATCGCAATTTATATTATCCTGAGAGGTACTAGACAATTATGGCGCCTAACCACGTATTCACATAAAAATGACACCGAAAATTTGAGAAATTGTTTTCTCATATTGATATTACAAAAGAAAAAAAAGTTAATTTATTTTAGTGGCTGAAATAAAAATTTAAAAAATGGCTGATTCGAAATTATCATATATATTGGTAATTTTTTTATATAACACAACACTGAAGAATGAGAAACAACTTAAAAAAACTATTTTAGTTACTATAAACAAATTTATTTACTTTAATATTGGCAGTTAAATACAGTCAATAATTCGGGTAACTACTATTTAAATTTTGACGACGTACAATAAAATTTCGCCGGTGATTATTCCAGTTAAGTCGTAATTATTTTTTTAAATCAATGAAAACATTTGCATAGTGAAATTATGAATTTTGCTGTTATTGATTAAAAAGAGAACTAGTCGATTATTTAATGATGAAATTATAATTCAAAAGCGATCAAACTCAAGATCTCATACAGTTAAGATTAAGATTTCCATACTTAATATTAGAGCTATTTAATTATTTGTTCATGTTGATCAATGAATTGTAAAAGGAAAATATTATTGGATGCTCAGAATTTCTTGTTCACAGTATGTTAATTAATCCACTACACCTGCATCCTGATCGGATATAGCTGAGAGATTGAATAATTAGTGACGTAGATTTTTGAACTTGTTCAGTATAGAGGAACATTTTAATGAAACATATCTCGTTTAAGTAGCCATTTTTTAAAATTATCTTATATGATTTAGATCATAATCTAAACTATAAATTAATAAAAATCTATTATACATTAAGACAAATTATCGCTGTGTTATAATTATATTTTATAATTTTTATCTAAAACTCGTAAAGTAGGTACAAGTAACAAAATTAAATGTGCAGTCGTACAGCATGCTTGTTTGTGGATGAAAGTGTGGTCTTGTGTGTGTTTGTGTGTATTTGTGTATGTGTGTGTGTGTGTGTGTGTGTGTGTGTGTGTGTGTGTACAAAAATATTTTAAATCGCAGTCTCCGAGGATTACTAATTTAAAATATAATGAAATCGAGATTTTAAATTAAAATCTCGATTTTAGTACATTAGAATCATAGAAATCAGTACATTAGAAAAATAGGAATCCTCGATGACTGCATTATTTTTTTTCGACATTGTTGCCTTTGCTTTTATACCCCACAATTATATTAATAATGCCACCACAAAATTATTTTTATATATGCTTCTTTATTATTTAACTCGTTAATAAAAAAAAACCTGTTCGGCAAAAAACCCTTTAGTCTCTGGTCGGGGACTTAAAAAATTAATCTACGAGCGCGGAGTTCTCTGTATATGACAGTTGCTGCGGACCATAGAGTGTTTTGGCATCTCTTTACCAACGATTGATTTGTCACGGCAGATACAAATACAAATATATGTTTTATCTCATTGTAGTAAAGTTATGGTCAGCTTTAAAGCGGTGTAGCACAGAAACGGAACAGGGGCAGATCATCGGACGGGGACCGTCGAGAGGAAATCGCCTGCAGAATCTGGTAAGTGGCATCTTTCATACATAGAGAATTTCGAGTTCAATTTTTCACTATAGAGAACTCGAACCAGAGTACAGAAAATCAGGAAATTGCCTAATACCTACTGATAAGCCGGACTCACGGATTGGTGGATTTTTTTTTGCAATAAAATTACGATTTAAATGATCAAATATTCAAATAATAAAAAATGAATAAATTATCGGAAAAAGTGCAATAATGTGGACAGCAACATCAAGGAGAGTACATCTTTTGGATGACACGCCAATGATCTGCCGACGACGGGCATCGTAATTAAACCCTCGTCACAGGTAAGGCTCCTGGGAATCAACGTAGAGAAAGTCTGAGCCTTAGAAGTCAGATTAACAAAGCTGTCAGCGCTGGTCTCTATGGTTTAAGACAGATCAAGTCTGTAAGAAAATGCCTTCCTCCAGACGCAGCAAGGTCACTGATTAGTGCGTACGTCATCTCGCGGCTGGACTATTGTAACTCAATGTATGCAGGACAGCCTAGGACTCGGCTCGACAGACTTCAGTCAGTGATGAATGCTGCGGCGAGGCTTATATTATATTTAAGGCATCAAAGTTCTCGCGGATATCCTCAATGCTGAAGCATTGGCTTCGCCTATCGGAGCGGATAAATTTCAAGCTTTCTCTGATGGTGTACAAAAGTCTTCAAAGAAAAGCACCACAATATTTGATCGATCTCTGTAACCCAGACAATATCACTGGAAGGCGGCTCACACTGCGGTCAGCTAAATCGGAGGCGCTCTGCAGGCTGGTAGTACCGAGGAGACCTGGAGCCACCAAGTGTGCGAACATGCTTTTAGCTTTGCGGGCCCAGCTATGTGGAATCAGCTGCCTCCAGTGTTGCGATCTATGGAGAAGAGCCTAAAAACATATATAAATTAACATAAACATAAAAATAAAGATATTTTTCAAAAAGTTCGCCATCAGCCCCTCTGCAAAATATAGCGTTTTTATCGAAAACGAAGACATTATTCGCATCGCCCACTATCCCGCCATCTCATTATTATGGCCGTATAAACGGCGCTCGTCGCAATACGCAAATCAAGCGCATTCTTTGATCGCTCGCGCAAGCTCGAACATTTTCCATCGCTCATTATTCGGCCAATTAACATTATAATTTTATTTAAATTATTTTTCCGGCGGACGCGGCCGGCTTTTTTCGCGAGCTCGGGGCAAGTGCGCAGCTCGCACTGCGCAGCGCCGCAAAAAGGTATAAGTCACAGTTGCCGCGCATTGCGTGTCGCACGCACGCGCGCCGCCCGCACGCACACGCCCTCTGCGCGCTTTTTAAAATGGAACATTTATCAACCATATTTTATGTCATTTCTTTTAAACAAGGCTCCCTTCGTCTTGGCGGCTGACATTGCGCTGCGCTGGCGCGGGCGTTCCTGTAGCTCTTCGCTAAATGCATCGCAAATGTGCTTCGCTTCCTCTTAACTTTCCCCTTTCTGTGCATTGGCATGGGTCTACTCAACCAATAAAATCTCTTATTTGTCCGTAAGTATGCGCTAATAATATTTTTGGTAATGTAAAACAATATTTGTTTTCAGGAATGAATGAATAGTAAAACGAATCTCACTAAAAATAATTATTTTTAAATTCAGTCCGATCTAAAATACGAAAAATAACAATGCAGTAAGACAAAAAGAGATCATACATTAATGTTACAATGAAAAATATATTTTTTTTAATTTTTGTAATATTTTATACAGTAAAATATAAGTAGGAAATTAAATACATTTAATTTTTTTATACCATCCTCGAACACTGGAAAAGAAAATATTTTCATTAAGCAATTTTGAGGTAACTCAACATGTATTTTATTACTAAACCATCATAAACTTATAAAAAACAACATTCATTTAAGAAAGTATTCAAAATATTAAAGAAATATTTTTTTTCGAAAATAATGTAATTTGAAGGATTTTCTCTTTTAATTGGATTAATTCATTTTTAGATACATTTTAGGTGAGATATTTTTTGCGTAATACGACATTGTCTTCTGTTGCTAATATGTACATGAGTATAAATACATTGCGAATTCAATTAAATATTCATTAAAGTTCGAGACTAAATCAACTCAACTCTTGAAATATCAAGAATATTAGGAAAAATTATATTACTATTTTCTGTCTTCATAATTTTTAACACTTCGTTTAAAGATGTGATATTTTTTGAAAAAGTAGTTAAAAAGTTTTCAATATTTCTGGGTTATCGTATACTATTATTATAAACTAATGGATAATAATTATATTTACTCAGAAATGAAAATCGTTGAACTTCCATAGTCTAAGACTAGGGCAATAAATTATTAAAATTTGTTTTTTCTCTCATTAATTAAATAAATAAATTTTAAGGAAGGTCGTGTTAGATGGGATCTAATGAAAATTGCAATGGAAATTCAACTTTGTGCAAAAAGTAAGTCAGAAAAATACGCAAATTTCATATTGCATATCTCCATTACTATTTTTATTGGGTCATGGTTGATTGAACATTTTCGACTTATTATTAAGGCAGGAATTGTGTAATTGTGAATGTAATTTTTTTTGCTACCAGCTATGAGACACTGTATATTATATTCTGAGAAATAAATAAAAAATGTGTTCATTCAAAGTTCATAGACAATTATTTTAAAGCCATTTAAGCTAGCAAAAGCTTTTTTATCTTATTGAATTAGCTTAAATATAGACAATTACGATAATATGCGTTGCCATCATGGCTTTACGAGTATAGGGGTGTTTTCTTTTTTTTTTCTTTCTTTCATGGTCTTAGAGTTAACTAGTCATTAATTTATTAGTAGCAGTGTCGTGTGGCTAGGCATGGACTAAGGTTATTCTGCTAATAACAATGTCTGATTGCGCTACGCCGCATTGTCACTATAGGCAGTATTCATTCAAACATAACAACAATATTTCTTCATTTCGATACCTTTTTTGTTTTAATATATAACGCTCTCGTGGGTTTCTAATATTATTCCATTAAATAAATATCTGAATACGTAAACATGTATACATAAATACAGTATAAATACGATACTTCTTCAAAAACAGCAAAATTACTTTGTGGCAACATTATAATTGATATTAAAATTAAGGAGCACTTAACACGTTTAAATAATAATAACTATTCCGAATCTAATTAATCAGCTAATCTTATGGAAAATTCTAATTCTTTTGGAAACAAACCATTATTTTAATATTTATAAATGCTTGCAAATTTTACAAACAAACAACATAAGTATATGAGTTCTAATAAGTTATTTAACTCCCACATACTTGTACTACATTGTCTTTGTTAATACCTATATTCAAATTTTATTTTTAACTAATTATACTTGAATTCCAATGAAAGGACATGTTAATAATTCAATTAATAAAAAAGTGGTTTATAATAATAGTTTACTTTTTATTAATATAAATATATACATTTATAAGAAGTAATTTAACGACAATGTTTAAATGATATAATTTTCTCTGTTATTTACTGGCCGACATCAAAAATGTTTTCACCTATTTATTAGTTTTGGTCTATATTTTAGTTAATAGTCTGATATAATGCGTCCGTTGATGTTTCAGTATCGTGTTTATACAACAAATTATTGGTAAAAAAAAAATTAACAGTAATATTAAGAAAAAATATTTTTAAAAAATTACTCAGAGAACGGTTTAAATGGCATTATAAATAATTATACTGTAACAAGAGATTATCATAAATATTACATTTACAGGTATAAATAGTGATTAATTTAAAATTCCCGTAGTATTTTAACATAATATTATATAACTTGAACTTTACTTATATGGGTTTAGAATTAGAATTAAGAATAATTTAAACTTTCAAAAATAAAAATCAAAAGGAAGCATGTAAGGACCAGCCTAGCAAATCATTTAAAAATAGCTGTAACCCGTCAAAAATGACGGTATTTTTAAATGCCGGTCTCTAAAGCATAAAAATATTTACTTATTTAAAGCCGACACCCATGAAATAGTAATAACGACTTTTATCAAAATGTCGGCAGTTAATAAAAGTACTATTTTAAAGTCTGGCGATTATACTGGGCAGGACATGAAATGGTTCGCGTCTTTGCTAAGTCCTATGAGTACTATATTTTAGACGTGTAACGTAGGCTTGGCGGTAGCAATATCGCTATCCTTACGGCCGGTCTGGGTTTGCTGGCCCGGGGTTCAAGCCCGATCTCCGGTCGTTTAATCTCGTTTTTTAGCCGTGAATTCAAATGAAATTACGTTACACGAAGTTACGGGGACAGACAGACAGACAGCACGGACAGACGGATAGAAAACGAAATTATTATGTTAGATGTGTAAAATCTTACCGATA
Organism: Agrypnia vestita; assembly: GCA_016648135.1. Taxonomy (NCBI): domain Eukaryota; kingdom Metazoa; phylum Arthropoda; class Insecta; order Trichoptera; family Phryganeidae; genus Agrypnia; species Agrypnia vestita. Next base: position 2,761 of record JADDOH010024981.1, on the reverse strand, counting down.
TATTCATAACAGACACTACACAAATATTTAGCGAAAGACTGATTTAAAACGCAAATCATTCACATCAAAGGTGTAGGAGAATCCTGCTTCGAAACACCCTCTCAGAACAGAGACAGAACATTTTGAACTATACTTACACTACTACGAACAAAGGATTAGGAACTGCCGTGAAGAACAGAATAGGTTTGATCATTATCCAATAGATGATTCGAAAATTCTGAAAAATCATCAATACTTTAAGATCTCAAATGCTCTTACTTATCACATATAAAATGTAGTACAATCTTAAGAACTAAGTCTATGAACAGAAGAAATATGAAATTCATCACCCCTTTCTTAAAAAAAAAATTCTCAGAATAAAAAACATTGAGGTGGTTATAAACAAAAAACAAAAAAATATTCGGCATTTTTATCTAGGTAAAACAGCACTTAATTATTATATTGTATTTTAGATGCCATAGTAGCAACACTTTTTCAGAATTTGCAAAACATATTTTAGAGGCAGGCCGCACATTTGATATAAATAATAAAAATAATAGAGGCTTCAAGTTAGTTAATTTAGAAATTTTACAAATCAAAAATTCCCTCAAAAGTAAATTTGATACAAATAATATACATATTCATTATAATATCCCGCAATTAGTCCACCCCATACGCCCACCACCGTTGATGCCATTTCCCCTCGCAACATTTCAATCCTTTACATTTTTCATTCATGGAGCAGGTATTGTGCGTTCGTTCTGTTGATGATACAGTGTAAAAAATAAAAATTATTTAGGAGTTAAAAATTGAAAATATTGATTTTCAGGCGTATTCTAATAGATACGTAATAATTCTAAAGAATACGATAAAAAGGAATATTGCTAAAAAAACTCTACTTTAAAATAAATAAAATATAGGCGTATCATTACCAGTTGCGAAATCTATGTGTACTAACTTATTAATGAGTATCAAATAACAACAGATGTCTCTATCAGAGGCCAGTTCAATATATGGAATGTTCTTGATTCGAACAATATAGGTATATAGAACTTTCAAAAATGTTGATAATATATGGATGTTCTTACGACGGAATTGGTGAACGTTGCATGTGTAGAGTGGTCACTCAAGCCAGCTCATACTGGTTGTAAGCCCTGAGCCGTCGTATAAGAGACTTCCATCCACATTTCTCATATGCAGATAGCTTCGGCCCTGTGAGACTCCTATAATTTATCCTTAATTAATTTAATTATGCTTTTTAATGTGAAATTAATAGACAAAGTTTATTATTAATTTATATTAAAAATATGTGAGTGGTATCTATAAGAGACTTCCATCCACATTTCTCATATACAAATAGCTTCGGCCCTATGTTTTTTTTTTTATATAATTTAATAATAATAATTTATCCTTAATTAATTTAATTATGTTTATTAACGTGAAATTAATAGACAAACAAAGCTTATCATTAATTTATATTAAAAATATGTGAGCGGTATCTTCAATTTTAATTAATACGGATGTAAAAATTGTCTTCCAGTTAATTGTAGATGCTTAATGTTTTGGGAATTGAATACGATTCACTTGTAGTTCCAGGATCGGTTAACCCGAGCTCGCCCGCCGCGCCATTCGAACCAAGGATGTAATATTGTATAACGCGGCATTGTGCAGTCAGTGATAAAAATGCACCGAGAAAGAGAATGACAGAGATGTAAATCATTCTGAAATGCACGCAACAATTAATGCAATGATAAATTTCCTCCGATCGTGGTGATGATAATAATGACTTCATAAAATACAACCTTGCTCAATTAACGTGTGCATCTGCGTACTAAATGATTAAATCATTCACAGGGCTGACTAGGGCTGCGGAAAAGATCGATCCGATTGATAATATCGATTGATTGTTGAACGCTTTGCAAAACAGATGTAAATTAAAAATGTTTTTTTTTTTATTTTAATTTCTTTAAGGGTGAAATCGCTAATCATCAATTGCGGAATTTCATCAGTGGGTTTTCACAACAAATTCTCACTGAATTATGTATTATTTATTTTTTTATTAGGTTCTATTCAGACACAATTAATACAATTAACAAATTTAATATAAAAGTATGCATCATATTACTAAGTTTATAAAAATATCGGGTAGAAAGTATGCTGAAGAAGTGATCCGCCCTTGACCTCCTAATAGGCAATAACTGATTTATATAATTTAAAGTATATTATCATATAAGATTTATTTTTATAACTTCTTATCTTAATTTTGTATGTGTATTTTCTTTTCTTTTTCTTTTCTTTTAGACTTAGGTATTCCTATGATTTACTTTAAATCCTTATCTTAATTTTGTATGTATATTTTCTATTTTTTTGCTTTTCTTTTAGATTTAGGTATTCCTATGATTTACTTTATTAATATTGATCTACTTTCATTCTTATGTTTATACTTTCTTTAATTGTCATTTGTTAATATTACATAAATATCATATAACTGTCACAGAACAGCTTTTTACCTAGTGTGGCAGTTATTAGTAACTTGTATTAACAAATGTAAATAAACAATAAAATAAATAAATAAATAATGTTATTGTTGATATTTGTGTTCTTAGTTCTCCTCACCAGGGGTTCCTGTGCTAAGGCGGACTAGTTTATACCTATTTCTTTTCTATTTTTAAATTTCTACGTCGTTTTTAATACTCCTTTTAATTTATCTGCATCGAGTTGATTCAGCCATACTTTTATCATTTTTTTTTTGAACTCTTAAATCTTTTCAATATTTTTGAAG
>JADDOH010024979.1:0-54401 GCA_016648135.1 Agrypnia vestita | reverse complement strand
GCCACAGTCTCCAATCCATACGTCATCACTGGTAACATGCATGATTCAAAGGTTTTTCTTTTTAGGCTAATTGCAACACCGAATAGACGAAAATAAAAAAATAAAAAACTAACCCATAAAAACCAAGTATAAGTAGAGTAAGAAAAGAAAACATGTCGAAATTAAAAATAGAAAAAAACTTACCCATAAAAACCAAGTTTTTACAATACTCCCTTTCGCTTTTAATCAGGTTTCGTGTCTATATACGCTAATAAACGGGCTAATTACTCATACAGAATGATTCCAATTTGAAAAAACCATTAAAAATTCTAAAAATCCAAAATTATACTGTAATTATTAATTTTTTTAAAACGAAAATTTGTTAGATCATTTTTATCGTCGCCACGAGTCTGCCTGCTAAGTTTCAGCTCAGATTTGGTCACGGGAAAAGGGCTAAAAATCGATCCAAAGTTTTTTCGTCAGACAAGCGAGCAAGCAGACGCTACGAGTTAAAAGAAAGGGAGTAAAAAATGAGCGAGCCTTACAGTAGTTGCATATGATTTGTTTCACAATTAAAAATATTAATTGAGCAGCGACAGAAATTAACTTCAAAATTTTAAAAAGCCAATACCTTTATATTTATTAGTTAGTAAATACAAATAAAGAAAATGTATGTGCATTTATTAATTAATTTATTATTGAATTCTGCCGCACTAGGTAGGTACCGTATATCTACATTCGCATTCTTATTTAGAAATGTGTTTAGTCAATCAAATGATTTTATTTATTGATTTCATAGATGGCGGTAATGTGCCGCCATACATATTGTATGAAAACTTTGAATAAATATTAATAAAAAAATAATTACCTAAATTACATAAGATTTGAGAATGTAAATCATTAAGGGTAGTTATTTTTTACATTATTCTAAAAAAAATAAAGTATTTATTGGATAGTTTCAAAGATATAAGCCAAATTATATCAAAGTTACAACATCCACGCGCTTGACACCAGACGCGCAACATATATATGAAATCAGAAGCGTTGGATGTTGGAAGTGTGCGTCTTCACTGTGATGGCACTTGCTGGACGTTGATAACATTATAAACGAAGTTTTTTTCCATCGCGCTCGCTCATTGGTCAAATGAAATTACGCGCGCATCCCCGGCGTCTTATTTGTCTTATTTCCTGTCACGCATTTCCGTCCTTTTCCACGAAATCACTGCCATAGATTGCAAGAAAGCGAGAGGAAGATGTTACACATCAAAAAAATAAGCGTTCTAGAAAAATCCGTTCAACTGTTGCACGCAAAGTAAGTATTTCGCTTAATTTACTGTCGTTCGCTACTGATCGCTACGGTTTGTCGCTAATATCGCGCCGGTTCAAACGTCAAAATAAACATGAATCGCCGCGGCACTGGTTCTGCCTTTTTATTGAAAAACGTTGATTTTTCGAATCTCCGAGATTATTCATTACATTTCTAGTATTTGCGGTAATGTTCCCGTCGCTCCCAGACATCTCCAAAATGTTGCGGATAATTCCAGAGTGCAGTAGGGCGTTCTAAAGCTTTTCAGAGTATTGTTCCAAAGTGACATATTACAAGGGATTCGGACAGAGCGCAGTTACTTCTGTTTACCACTTCATTACAATATTGCACCACGTCGCTTTGAATTCTCGTAAAATGCGAAGTGGCGCTTATTCCCCAATTGGTCTAAATATAATGCTTTAAGTGTGTCCAATGAGGTGTCTTCAAGGTTGCGCGCCAGCACGATGCGGTGCTATAACACTCTTGCACAGTATAGTAAAGCATACAGTATTATATCTTCATACAAACAGCCGAAACGACGCCCTTCGAAATCTCGGTATACTTCGAACTGCTCAGTCGCCGCAGGGCTGCAGTAACGTACGGACGCAAGCAGGGTGAGATGCTCCCACGCATACATTTAGGTCAATTTATGGCACCCCAAACCATAAACAGTCAGTCAATGAGCAGCCCTGGTGCGTTTTTAACCAAGTTTAAGTACCAAGCGGCCGTAGGTATTTATTTCAAGGACACTGCCAAGATAACATACTGTATGTATTTATTATACTGTGACTCTTGGTTGTGGCGTTTCGGAACGGGCTATTGACCTTGGTCCATAAATATCGTCACATTTTATTGTAAAAGATTTCATCAGTCATCGTCTTCTTACTATCAACACTTCCTCTCGTTTGTTTATAATTTATTTCTCGTTCGTATATTTTTTATCTTGCACAAATTGTCTAAAAATGCCCTGAAGATAAATCATTGAACATAGACATTAAAACGACAATCACTTGACCGCTAATTTCCTCAATAATAATAATTTCCATCTCTAACCGTAACTAGAATCCAACAGCTGATCTCAATTTCAATTTCATAATTAATGTTTCAAATAGTAGGTACACGTACAATTTACATTTTAGATTGATTTATCATTACAATAATTACCAAAATAACACACAAATCACTTTGTTTTCACCGCTTTATTAGATATAAAATCTACAAGTTTCGAGAATAGTGTTTTCTCCTTTAGGGTTGTTTGTATACTAAAATTGAAAAAGATAAACCAAGTTACGAGGGTGGAGGAGGGTGAGGAGAGAGGTGGGAGGTCGGAGGTGTTAATTAGGGAATGTCTCTGAAGGGGAAGAAATCTTAAGTGGAAATATATTCAACAGTGGTTTGTGCGCAAATTTTGTCTGGTTATTTATTATATTTGAATTAGGTCCTATTTTCAAGTATTTTTAGATTGTTTATCTGTGGGATCTTATAACTAGTATATAAGTAAAAAATGTAAACCTGTGTTAATATTAAATCAATGGTCGTGTTCTAATAATGTTTTGCAAAATCCGACTCAACATTGCTACTTAGAGCTTTGAACTATACAGGTGTCTAATAAAGAATGTTCTTAGGTTTTCAAGGCCACTCAGAATCTTCTGGTTTGTGTCTTCTGGGGCATTATGCCGCATTTTTACGACCTTTCTGGCCGACGTTTCGGATCCCGTTGCAGGGTCCATCATCAGGGCTGATGTGTTGACCATCAACTAATGACATCAGCCTTGATGGTGGACCCTGCAATGGGATCCAAAACATCGGCCAGAAAGATCGTAAAAACACGGCGTAATACCTCAGCAGACACAAACCAAAAGGCGTCTCATAGCTGGTAGTAAAAACTTTATAGATAGATTTCTGCCCTCATAATGAGTAATAGCAATAGTTATGGAGATGTGCAATATAAAATTTAAATTGCCTCATTGACTCATAATTATGGCAGGATTATACTCGGCATATAACATATTAATTGAGTACTTTCCATAGGTTTTCTCCATTTATTGTTTGTTTGTTTGTATATTTTTTATTTAGTTGTAATAAGAACACTTTTTTACATCTAGTAATTAAAACATAAATTAACATAGCAAAATAAACATAAATATTCCAAAAATATATCAACATTAATAATCATAAATAGAAACACAATTTCACATCTGGCACAAAGTAAAGACATTTAAAAAAGAAAATAAACATGAAACAGCATAACATGATCACGCATCAAACTTACTTTTCACATATTTTGCAGTTAACCTCCGAAAAGAAAGTGAGAATTTTCACTTCTTTCACATTTGCTGGCAGTTCACAGAACAATTTAAGATCTTTATGGTACATTTTGTGTTCCTGCCAGTTTACGTGGAATTATTTTATCGAACATTCCCATCATTGACCTTTCGGTCTGTTATATTTTTTTCAATAAATAAAAAATAATTAATACAATAAATATATCTTTTAACCTGCGCGTGTCCGCATCGCAACCGCCGCTGGCGCGAGCGGCCGCAGGTTGAATTACAAAAGCAAACAGAAGTCGCGGCCGCTGGTCCCGAGAGGAGCCGCGCGGGGAAGTGAAAGTGCTCAGCCGCCGGCCGTTCCACTGACACGCTGCCAGACATCGGCTGCTACAACTCTTCAAACCGCGTACACGCAAAGTCGTACACCGCGAACTCGGCTTTTATTATTTTTTCTTTATATTACAACTAGCTGGCGTTGCACGGGTTAAGGATTAAGTAAAAAATAAGTTAGTGAGGGAAGACAAAGTGTCCGCTGTTCTCTAAAAAACAATGTTTCCATCTAATGTTAACATAAATTATTGTAACATAACTGTAATACTTAGATGTATGGTATCGCAGACTTTTTTGTAGATATTAATGTCCTCTATAAAACTGTAGTACATTACTTTGCTCTATTGGCAATAATTTCCGCAGCGTACGCAATATAAGGTTTTTTTTTCGTACTTTTTTCACAAGTTACAAGGTTACATTATCGAAGTATTCATACGGATCCCTAACATTTTTGAAAATATTCTATAGCCTATGTTCATCAGGGTAATGTAGGATTCTGAATGTGAAAGAATTTTTCAAATCGATCCAGTAGTTTCGGAGCCTATTCAATTCAAACACACAATCAAATCTTTCCTCTTTATAATATTAGTATAGATAATAAATACACATTTAAACATTTATTAATCAATTAGAAAAGACATACGGAAATATCAAATAACAAAACATATTTTAGCCGCTACCGGGATTCGAAGTAGTGGGTTGTGCACAAAGTTTTTCGGGTTATTTATAATATTTGGATTAATATTGACACTTTTCCTGATTTTAAGTATTTTTAGATTGTTTATCTGTGGGATCTTATAACTAGTATGCATGTAAAAATTTTAAACCTGAATTAATATTAAATGAATATTGTATTATAATATTATATTATATAATATTATCCAATTTCGCCACGGCAGCTTGGCAAATGAACGTAAATTTTTCGACCTTCTATGTAGTCTCTCTCTTTTTTTAAAAATATTTATTAGAGACACTTACAGGATAAAAGGTTCATGATACTCTAATAATAAAACGTTATAAATGAAGACTATGCCCATTGTCCAATTACAAGTGTCTTCGGCACGCTCTAGTAACATGTATTTTTACATTTATGTATATTTTAGATGTACATTTATGTGTATTATATATTTAGTGTTTGACTGTAGTGCGATCAAATAAGAATATGTAAATAAAACTCGATTAAATGGATCTATAGGTTCAGGTCATCGTTTAGAAATGGATGTTGGGTATGAGTGAGTTTTTGAACGATGATAAGGTGTCTGCAAAAATATCAGCATCAATATTTGGGTCAGCACAATACGTATTACATGTGCGATACAATCTTGTGATGAGAGAAAAGTAACCAATATTATACCAACATTAGTGTGCTGAAACGAGCTCCGGATTCCTTATCCGGGGTTTAACGTGCCTTTTTAATTGATCAACACACATATTATTCCATTTTTGAAAGCAACCCACTTTTTATAATGCTAAATTGGATAACGCGCCATTTCCACATAGAGTGGAGATTCGCAGGTCCATCACCTTACCTGATGTATTTTCTGTACAAATCTACACCGTTTATTTATCCGCTTATTTAAGACCCGACGGGTAACACAGGTGACATTTCCACCCTCCCCCTTTTACCCTTTCCTTTTCCCCTGATAAATTTTCAATGCAAATCTGTACCGAATTATGCAAAAATATTCTTAAGGACCTTCCGTCCGAGCTTAGATTACACTAGCTGTTCGTACCCGGCGTTGCACGGCTTAAGGATTAAGTTGAAAAAAAAAATATGGGGGTAAACAAAGGTTTAATTCGAACGGTATAGATTTGCATCCAAAATATATCAGGGGGAGGGTAAAAGGTAAAAGGGGAGGGAGGAAATGTCACTTTTACCATACCCGCCAGGTCCTAAGGTAAAAGTTTTCAAATTTTGAGTCCTGTCGGTTAAACGGTACAGATTTGCATCGAAAATATATCAGCGGGAAGGGAAGGCTTAAAAGAATAAGGGGGAATGTTACCTATGTTACCCGCCGAGTCCTTAAAAATAAGTTTCCAAATTTTGTGTCCGATCGGTCGAATGGCACAGATTTGCATCGAAAGTATATCAGCGGAGGGGAAGGGTTAAAATAAAAGGGGGAAAATGTTGCATATATTACCCGCAGAGTCCTAATTAGTTTCCAAATTTTGAGTCCTATAGGTCAAACGGTACTGATTTGCATCGAAAATATGTCAGGGAGAGGGGAAGGAGTAAGGGAATAGGGGGAAATGTTGCCTTTGTTACCCGCCGGGTCCTGAAGCATAAGTATGCAAAATTTGAATCGAATCGGACAAACGGTGTGGATTTGTATGGAGAACAGACAAACACAGACAGACATTGAGTTTTATAGGTATAGATATGACTACATGGAAACTTTAGAGGCTTTGCAAAATAATGGAACCTTTGTTTCCCCTCACAAATCAACCCGTGCAAGGCCAGGTGCGAATAGCTATTGTAAAATAAAAAAAAAATATCACTTAACAATTTCTATTTAAAAAAACGGAAAGATTTTTATTTTTTCCACGTTTCCACGAAATTTTTCCACCTACAAATCCGTCCCCACTAATGCCCTAGCCGAGAGCAGGTCGAAACAACTCTCTTAAGTCTCACTCTAGGCTGTGTACGTGTCCCTTCTGCAATTTTTCTTATATAATTTGAATGTCGAACGTCCCGTTGATCGTCAGAATTAATAGGTCCCTAGGTATAATACTTTTATTTCTGTAGTTGAAATAATAATTTTTACTTAGGATCTGGCGGGTAACACAGGCAACATTTCCCCTCGCCTCCTTTACCCAACCCCCTTCCCTAGATACATTCTGTAATTCTGTACAAACGTGCACCGTTTGACTGATCTAACCCCAAGTTTTGCGTATTTATTCTCTAGGATCCGGCGGGGAACGATGACAACTTTTCCCCCCTCCCCTATTACACCACCCTCTCCCCCGATATATTTTTTAGACAAATCGTTTGACGATCTGAAAGTTGCATACTTATTCTTTAGAACCTGGCTAGTAAACGGCATTTTCTCCTAGACATCGCATCCACCCCGGCCTAGATTAAATGCAAACATTGTTCTTATTAGACACTTTTCAAAACAATGGAATCATTGTCTCCCCCCATAAACTTATTTTAAATTAATTCTCAGCCCGTGCAACGGCAACAGCTAATTGATTAACAAATTTGTTAATAATTCACAGAACTTTGTTATGAAATTGCAGCTTCATAATAGTAATGTATTATAATCTTTAATATACATATAAATATATATTGTATTATACATGGCAGGTGCGTGCAGTCAGCATAAAATCACTCTACACAATGCAACGTTAAAATCCACACATCGAATTTTTTAATGTTATGTATAAATGTTCCAAACAGGAATCATCCGTATATTTCAAGGGGCTGTGCAAGTGACATCTATTGTTTCTTCTCACGAAACAACATACATAGATTTCGCAGCTGGTAATGATACTTATATATTTTTAATTTGGAGTATTATGCAATAACCTTTCTGATATTTATATATTAAAAATACAGTAAAAATCCTTACATAATTTAATTCGTTATTTGTTGTGACGCACGTAGGTATGTCTGTTTTGTATTTGCGTTTTAAATATGTCCTTCACAGTGTTAATTTTGTAATAAAATTATTTTGTATCTTCGAGATTTTACACCTTTTAAACAAATGTAAGGACCAGCGTGACGATTGATTGGCGGCATTTAATTCGCCTTCTAGTTGTTAGACCGCATCGAATCAAAGATATAGCGCGCGATACATGTAGTTCTCTTCCGTTTCCGTTCTCACGGTGTTCCGTGTTGTTACATTCCGGTAGAGGAACTCCGGTTTGCGGTGAGCAGCTGTCAATTCGGTCATGCAAGCCAGAGTAACAACGCCTCTAAATACCGGTCGTACAAATTGATCCCGTAAAGCAGTAAAGTAAGCGTTAACTTACGGTAATATAAATGGTTCTACAATGTTCTCAGATCATTTTGGGTTAATTACATCACCGTGTCTAAAACGAAAAATGTTCGATCAATGCTCGTTCAATTCATAAAATTCACGCGTGCACTCATTGCGGTAGAAGTTATTTAATTATTTATATTTATTTATTTATTAATTAATTATAAACGCCCAGGGCTTTTACAGTACAAGAAAATTAAAATTATTTTTGAATACCTAACATAAAACACGTTTTAGAGTAAATAATTCAAAAGAATTATATAAATAGAACGTATTAAAGATAAATGATCAATATACCGGATAAATAAGATAAGAAAATAAAATGAACTAAAAAAATAAAGATAAAATCAAAACATATTTAAAAGGGAAATGAACAATAATTAGGATACTTTAAAATAAATAAATATATACAATTCATGGGGAATAAAACATAAGTAAAAATTTAGTCCATTAAACTGTAATTAATTCTATTTGCATATTCTAAGTCTAAGCAATTCTTCGATTCGGGTATGCTCCTACAACGAGAACGTTATACTTAAAAACTAAAATAAAGGCAACATTTTGTATTCACGACGCTTAAAGTATTGAGTTATATAAATCAACACTGCTCATTCTCAATTATTTTATCGAGTTTATTCAACGAAATGTAACCTCGAATATTTTAAATAATCTCGTCGTTTCGAGTATTCATGGTCTTATTCAGGTGTACACCTCCGCCGTGATAGGACGCTCTCCTGATGACGCTGGATAAGACTTCAGCGAAACGTCGAGATTTGCTTTTCAGTAAAATATACTGTTCGTATAAAATATCCGTTTTATTTAACACAAAATGTTAAAAGAATATAGTGATGTGTCTTATACATAATATTATGATAGATTAGGACGATGGTCGTTTTGGAGGGGACCTGATAAAGGCATAATATTGTCACAATAATGAAGAAAGTGGCCAAAAGATTTACAAATAATATGGAAGGATTCTTTAGATACCGGCACGGGGCGACAACTATATATAGCACGCCACCGGTCAGCCAGAAAAATAGTTATTTATTTTTATTTTGGTGACATATAGCATTGCATTCACGTCTAATTTGTTCATCTCTCACTCTGTCGACCAAAGATTTTCTACACAAGCGTCTTAGTGATCGCATTTCTACCGCATTCAGTCTACTTTCATTACTGTTTTGTCAATTCCAGGCTTCACTTCCGTACATTAGGGCTGGCACTAAAACGCCATTATTACCGCTAGTCTCGCTTCTTTTGACAGATTCTTATTGGCCATAATTGCATTTAGAGCACCATTAACATTGTTTCTCGCAGTCACTCTCCTTTCGATATCATTCTCGGCCTAGCCGTCTCTACTAAACATACTTACCAAATACACAAACTCGTTCACTTATTCTAAGCATTCATTGTTTACAATTACATCACACTTAGTCACTCTTTCGTCTCTCTAGAATTCACTTTCGGTTTGCTGACATTCATCAGAAGTTCACTCTGCATGCGTACATCGGACATCCTGGTTACCGGGTACTGCAGATCAGCTTCACTGTTAGCCACTAATACTGAAAGATTTTACGAATTCGAAAATCGCCCAACGCGCCTTAAGATATTTCACTTCAAAAACTTCCCTGTCCAAGTAGCGTCTTCGCATTTACCGGCTGGCGCATTGGATTAGGGGTGTTATTTTTTGTAAGCGTTTCTTAAATGGGTCCAAGTTCCGCGTTGTCGGAGGCTGCCTCCACATCCGACTGCGATCAGGGTCAGCAAACTGTGCCAGCGTGCCAGCAGCGGGGCCGCGCATGTAACTCAGGCGGCCAACATCACGCGTGATGCTGCACTTCCGCTGGCTCCAGCGCGAGCGGTGGATGCTCCGTCTGTCCCCAGCAGTTCCACGACGACGAACTCCACTTCTCACAAATTTTCTTGCATTCCTTATCACGTTTGTACGCGGAAAGGTATCAAATTTAAATAAATAAAAACATTTTTATTCTTTCCCCGGTAATTGCGGAATAACTTTATTTTTCTTTAAATAAAATAACTTTTTGTTTAACACCACTTTATTGAGTTAAAACCAACTAGTTTCGACTCACAACTGAGTCTTCATCAGGGTTCAGATATTAACTTCTGTTTTTATTTAGTTAATATCTGAACCCTGATGAAGACTCAGAGGGTTCAGATATAAACTTCTGTTTTTATTTAGTTAATATCTGAACCCTGATGAAGACTCAGAGGGTTCAGATATTAACTTCTGTTTTTATTTAGTTAATATCTGAACCCTGATGAAGACTCAGAGGGTTCAGATATTAACTTCTGTTTTTATTTAGTTAATATCTGAACCCTGATGAAGACTCAGAGGGTTCAGATATAAACTTCTGTTTTTATTTAGTTAATATCTGAACCCTGATGAAGACTCAGAGGGTTCAGATATTAACTTCTGTTTTTATTTAGTTAATATCTGAACCCTGATGAAGACTCAGAGGGTTCAGATATTAACTTCTGTTTTTATTTAGTTAATATCTGAACCCTGATGAAGACTCAGTTGCGAGTCGAAACTAGTTGGTTTTAACTCAATAAAATGGTGTTAAACAAAAAGTTATTTTATTTAAAGATATTATGTCTCACCACAATGTGTTTGCTTCGTGTGAAAAGTTAACTTTATTTTTATTTGTAACGAGATAGTAACAGAATCTGTCTACAGAATACATAAAAAATAACGCATTATTATTTAAAACTCATCCCACTATCCCAAATGCAAGGGTTCTCGGCTTGGTCCAGCAACATGCGTCCACACAGGTTTGTTTGGAAAACATCCACATCCTCGCAGAACTATATTCCTGCATTTATGATGAGCCGAAAATATTCAAGCAACTATGACCTAATATCAATAGCTGTGGAGGTATCCATGTCGACGACAGAACATCAAATTTGCATTTTTTTAAAATATATCATCAAATTTGCATTTTTTAAAAATATATCATCAAATTTGCATTTTTTCAAAATATATCTGACTTATTTTTTTAAAACGTATGATTATCATTACAGTAACATATATGGAATAAGAAAAATTCATTCGCTCGAAGACAAGTCAAATAAAATAATAAAAACTATTGAATATATATTGTTTTTATTGAGTTTAGTCGTGTGTAATTATTACCCTACACATATCTAACTTCTCATCTCCCGAACCTATGTACAGGTATATGTATATACCTTTATAGGATTTAATATACTCATAATGTATGTAATATATATTATATTTTGTATATTTTCTTTTGAGATTTAATAAAATAAAATGAAAATTAAAGATTAAAAATATTCCAATTGCAATTTTTGCAGGGTTTTTATCATTTATTTAAAATTTGTTGAAACGAATGAATTGTTCGTAATCGATATAAGTTTCTGCAATAATAGTTCAATGTTTTGTTAAAAATAAGTCGGAAATATTGAAAAAAAATGCTTTGAAAAGAAAAAGGCAAGTCGATGTTCGTAGCTGTAAAGATTACTATGTTGACCAGCTTTGTACGACAAAATACGTAGAAACTTTTTCTACATTCTTTTGATTCTTGCAACATTTGTTGTACAATTAGGTGTTCAAATAACTGGTGTATATTCCAAGATACTTTGTTCTAGTAATATGAATATAGTTTTTAGACTTTTGAAGGATTTTAAGTCGCGAGTGAGTAATTCGTGTTATAAATCCCAACGCAGTATCTACATTTTTTGTTTATGATACCATTTATGGTTACATTATTTCTAGTAATAAGAAAACACTTCGCATAAAACCACTATTTATTAAATAATCAATCGATTCCGGGGCCAATGTTCCCTTCATTAGAATACAATGTATACGATAAATTAAAATTACGTTAACAAAAACAAAGATAAATATATAAGTGTTAAATAACAAATTTGAAAATATATTTAAAAAGTAAATTGCAAACGAATCTGGTCATTTATATAAAATTTTCTATTAAAACTAATTTCTAATTAATCTATTTAAATTTTACGTTATTCTTAAATTCTATAAATTTTACTGTTAATTTCAAAATAATGGTTTGTTTCCAAAAGACCATTAGAAAATTCTGAATGGTTATTACTGTTTCTCAAGTGCTTCTTAATTCTTATATCAAAATTTGCACCACGAAAATATCTAAGTAGTTCAAATTTCTGCATGGTTTTATTCATTTAAATTTATTTACAATATTCTATATCAATTACTTTCATTTGTTTACGGATGGATGATCATAGATTAAGATAAATTATACGTAAAAGTCTCGCAAAGATGAAGCTTTTAAAATATTTTACATAACACTGATAAAGAACATATATAAAATAGTGCTTTTACAATCTTTGGTAATGTGTGAATTATTCTTGATGAAATTTTTAAATTTTCATTATATAAAGTGATCACATAAGCCCGCGAAGTAGCCATGTGGCCACCCTATAAAGAATTTCTTACATGTTTTTCATATAAATAGCTTGGTATCTGTGACTATTCAATAATTTATCATTAATATAAAAAATATATATTAATCAATTAGAAAAAGATATAAGGAAAAATCAAATCAACGAAAAAATATATTAGCTGCTACCGGGATTCGAACACCGGACCTCCACTCTATCTGGGAGTGGTGCATTGCATTATCCGTTTTGCGAAATTGGATAATGCATTTGCATAAAAAGCACAGATTTTTTTTCTGAAATTGTATATTCTTTGACATATATTTAATTTTTGGAAGATGGTGAAATATTAACTTTCGCTTATTTTACTTATTAGTTTTTTTTTACATAATCGTAGACCTTCGAAGCAGGTTCTTATTTTATTTAACACGCCGTCGTGTCGCAATCTAAATTTTATTTTATAATATGACATTAACAGCATTATTTATAATCAATTCCCTGAAATTATCGCCGTCTGCATTCGCCATCGCACCCGGCACCAGATTGAATAATTTATTTAAATTTTCACGATCTTGGGCACATTAAATAAAAACGTAACCCAATTGCTTTTAAGCATAATATAAAAAACACTTTCTTAACTATTATAAAAAAATAAGTACGCCATAAAACGAATAATAAATCAGCTTATTTTGTTAAAAACAGATAAAAAAATATGCAGACAGTAAAATTACAATATTCTTTCCCGCGTTGTCAAAAATTAACATATTTTAATAATATATTTTGAATAATTTGAATTTACATTTTTAATCAGTTAATATTAGACAATATAATATTTTGGCTGTGGGACGTGATTTAAAATATATAAAACTTTTATTTATTTATTTATTTCTATTTAATTTTATGTATAAATTTTTTTTTGGACTGTGCCCATCTCACTAGAAATATCTGTGTTGAGACATGCCTAGTTTACAATATTGTGTAGGTTCAAAACATAATAAATAGATAATAAAATGTTTAAAGTAACATAATAGAAAATATATCTAAGATTATATTGTGTTAGTGTGTTTGTGTGTGTCTATTTTAGCTCTCCCCTTGTTTCGGATCCACTGTTTTATTTTGTATTTTATGTTAGGGTTGTAAATTATGGTTAGCCCGGATTGATTAAATTCATCAAGCATGCGATTAAGTAATTTGGGTCCAAAGTAGTTATAGCTCCTTTGTCCATACGTGGTATGTAACCTTGGGATTTGAAGATAGAGTTATAATTTCACTTAGTTATAATTTCAGTATTACTCATTATAGTTCTTCTTCTTCTAATTGAAAGGATGAGGATCACGAAACGTAGAACGTGTAATGTATGGCAAGTGTCTAAGAGATGCACAAAATACAAGCAAATAAGTAAAATACTATTTACACTGAATTTATTGCGTACGTATGTAATTACACTTACAGGATTAAATGCTTCTAATCGAATGAAAGGTCAAAAAGGGAATGATGGGAAATTTACGAGAATAGTGCGAGCGGCGTACTCGTTCCTGGCCTCTGATAGGGTGACCCGCTCACATTAAGACCCATCTAGACTACGGTCCAAGACCATCATAATATTATTATTATTTGATTTCTCAAACCACACTGCTCATCCCCGCTAATTGTGTATCTCATTTCGCAACCTGATTTATTGACCGATTTCTCTCAATATCGAAAACTCAGCGTCGAAAATTTTGAATGCGCGCACTTATGCACGCGCGTTAAAAGTTATATTGCTTTGGGATGCATTAAATAAACGGCGCATCGCTTCACACATCAGAACTGTAAGGAAGTGCGAAACAAACCAACCGCAAGAACTGACAACTATAGAGATATCCGCAGATTCCTGTTCTACGTCGGATAACAGATGGATATCATTCAGCGCAGTGGCGACATCTATCAGGCCTCGCAAGAATCCGTCTCGCGAGAAATCTGGATCAAATAATATAATAATAGAAGTATTTGAGCATTTTATTTGACTTGTATCAAAGCAAATTAATTTTTACTTAGTTAGTTACCATCACGCCGTTTCCCACTGTGGGTAGGCAGAGAGGATAGAGCGCCACACTTTTCCTGACATACAACTCTCGCCTCATCCACAATCATACATCTTCGCACGCACGTTGTTGAGGCTTCTAACGGGACCATCTCCCAGCATCTAGTTAATCTGGTCACGCACATCTTCCACGATCGCCTCTTTTTCTGGCGCCATCAGCATTTTCATTATATATTTTTCTTACCATTATTTCCTCATTCATTCGTTCCATATGCACAAACCATTTTTATGTTCGATATAAGTTACTTTCATGATACTCTAACGTTTTACAAGAAAATAGGTAAGACATGCTGAAAACTTTGATGTTATAATAACTTACTTACCATCATGCCGTTTCCCCGTGGGGGTAGGTAGAGAGGATAGAGCGCCACACTCTATATTTTCTAACCGAAATTCAATGTAGAAGACTCTCGCGATATTTTTGCTACAAGCAACGAGACACTCTATTTATGGTTGTGTAATAAGAAGTACTCAAATGGAAATGTGAAATATAAGTATTTATTTTATAATCGTGATATATTAATGATATTTGATAGGGTCGAAGCTATTTTTCTATTGTCTTATATGGGATAGTAGGTATGGAAGTCTTTTGGGTGATTATAGGACTTAAGATCTATCATACGACTGGCTTAAGTGATCACTTTACTCAATGTAACGTTCATTTTTCCACCCACGACAGACTACCACGTCTGTCAAATTTTTGGAAGTTGTAGGTATATATGTTCAATTTGTACTCCTTGTTTCATAAGTTAGTTGCATTTTACTACTGACACCTGTGATTAAAATTTGTCATTTCCATACAGATGCCGCCAATTGCAAATCAACAAGCTACGCGATGTACACGATAATGCATATTATGCAGAAGTGTGATGTTTTGACCGGCTTCCAATTGTAACGTTTTCTCTCTTCCGGTTCCGGTATTGTTATTAAAATGCAATCAACTTATTTTTCAGTGCTTTATAACAATATTATATGCCCATACAACAATATTATATGCTCATACAACAATATTATATGCCCATAAAATAATATTATACCCGGACAAACTCCTTGGTGTTTTAGAGGCGTTTGTTGGAATGTAGCCGGTATTGCAACAACAGGGTGTTACAAATACAAAATCAACCCTTAATACTCTCTTATTGCCCTTTAGCGACTACGCAGTCGTTGGGAAATTTCGAATGATTAAGAAGAAGTGTATAATAGTAAGTGTAAGACAATTTTATAATACAAATTTCTCACTCATGGCGATAGTACGAGAGACTACCGAAGCGCGCCTCACAGGTATATCCTCGGTCACACCGAGCATCTTCCGTCCCGCTCTCGCGCACACAGGCATCCTTCGCATCGAGACCATTACAATTAGTATAAAGTGCGTAGGTTCCTAGGTCAACGAAACCTCACGTAGCGCGTTACATTGCCTATAGGCGTAGCTCTTTTAGTTTGTCCCCTGGAAATTTTAACTCTCTTGTATCTGTACAGGCAACACTATGCGCATATCTATGATATTTTTAATTTCAGTTTAGCACAATAAAAAGATTCACTACTAAAAGCTCTACACCCTACCGTCCATAATGCAAAAAACAAATTATTATACCTATTTGTTTAACTTTGTATATACTTCACATCTCCTTTTTCTAAATTATGTTTTATCTTAAATGCTTCACACCTCATTTTTCTAAACTATTGTTATAACTTTAAACAACTATCTATACTATATTGTCAATTCTGTAATTTTTTGCTGTTCTTTGGATTTCTTGTATATATTATTATGTAAAATGTACTTCTGTATCGTATATTGAAATAAATAAGCCGCTATTCTATATTTTTCTTCTTATTCTCCCTGGCTTTATCCCACTTCATTGTCGGAGTCAGCTCTCCTCGTCCTTAGGTTGTAAGTTCTTCTATCCTAGATAACGTCAGCCAATCCACGCTTCTGCACCTGAGCATCCCCTTGCATCACCCCTGAATTTGTTGGTCTTCCTCTGGATGTAACTTGGGGAACATCCATGGTTAACCGTATGATGGGATACTCTGCATCCAACTGGCCATACCATCTTCATTGCCTTTCATTCATCTTGCTATTGATGTCTGCGATATCCAGGCTTTCTCGAACATTTAAACTTTTTATTTTGTCTTTTAGGGACACTTCACATGAAAATCTAAGCTATTCTAGTAGCCTCTTTTATGTGGGTACTGTACTTTTTTATGAGTATATATACTCCAAGGTACTGTCCATGATCCAGCATTTGGAGCCATAGAGGAGGGTGGGTCTTAAAATACACGAAAAACACCAACGCAACACTAGAATGGCTCAAAACTAACATAACACAAGCCAAAACAAAAACAGGACAATCCCGACTAATTTGCAATGGACTAAAGCTATACAATGACCTGCCACAACAGACCAAACAACTGACCACTGACAAATTCAAAACAGATGTGACAAAAATATTAAAACTCGGCCAACTATAAAAAAATTACTTTGTATCTAAATTCTTTTATTATGTTTTATTATATTGAATCATGTAAAAATGTTACCCATAAACCTCTTAGGTTTCCATTAAATTTTTAAATAAAAAAAAAAAAATAATAATAATCTGGTATATTATTCTAGTAACACAGTCACGATTCTATATTATTTTTTATATCGGAGAATCTTAGACAGGTTACGGAACTGTAAGGACCTAAATATTTATGTACGTTATAATATTCATATATTTTATTTATAACGTTTTTTTTCAGAACTTGGAAATCGTGCAGAAATAATTGATGTCGACTTTTCAAGTATTCCTGAGAGCGTCTTCATAGGATAGAAATATGATCATAAGAAATGTGAGTATCAATAATTTTTTTATAAATTAAAATTTGGCATTTTTATGGCTCAAAGTCTATCCTGTGATGTTAAAGTAGGAATATGCAGTGTTTTTTGAATAACAAGACACATTTACCCGCAGAACAACTGTACCTGAAAGCCACTTACAGAAACTATCATTTGCAAAACCGAAAGCAATTTAGGTATATTAATTAAAACCATGTTAAAATTATAAAAATATTAATTTTTTAAAAATCGTTTTCCTCATTTCATTTGACTTGTATTTAAACGAATGAATTTCGAAATTTTCATATTGGTTAGGTGATGTACCTAATAATAGTTCAATCCGTTGTACAGAAAATAATTCAGGTGTATTGAAAAAAATACCTGTTTTGTTTGTACCTGCGAATCTCTGTAACTGTCGACATTTTATCCAAAGGATAAATAATATAAAATATTGAATGGAGAAGGAGAGTCTTCTCCAGTGAAGATTTTGCTGCTAGCTACGAGATAACTCGTTGTCAAGCGAATTATGAACGTTTCAAAAATATGATAATTATTTTTTTTTTATAATTTCTCCGTGTCCTCATTAAAATGTCTACTTGTTTTTTTGTAGATTTTCACTCAACATATTAAAATATACGATACGGCGTGATTGCTTGCGCGCCAACGGTCGCGAAATGAGTAGCGCCGCTGCCGACACTTTCACCCGAGATTAACATCCGCAGGTGTCTCGCTCTCTCGACACTAATTATCTCATCGGAGACTGCTTCCGCTTCGGAACCGGAATCAGTCTTTGTGCCATTGTTTGCTTAAACAATTTGAATAAATCAAGTAAACAACAAATACATATTTGTCTTCTGAATCACGAATGCTAATTAAACATTGTCAAAGATCCTGTATCGTCGAACTTAACACTTGTATTATTAATATGGAAGTCTCACGGAGCTATTTGTATGCTAAACTTGTATGAAAGTCTTTACAGGGTGGCCCAAAGCTTATGACCTGAGCTAGCTGAAGTGAACACTTTACACGACGCAAGGTCCACCAATTGTAAACTTTGTGTATATGTTCTAAATCTGTATTATTTCATATTCATTTCAATTCAATTTATTTAATAATATGTACATTACAAACTAAGAGTTCAAGGCATACATATTGTGGAAGTATATATCGAAATAAAAATATTTAATAAATTAAAAATAACATAAAATCTGGTCAAAGGTGTAGGAGAATCCCGCTTCGGAAAACCCCCTCAGACACATGGAATGTATCAATACCCAAAGCGATTTTGTTCAGCATAGCTGTGGCTCTTCCAACAGGCATAACCATCGGCAGGTTGGTCCTGTATATTGGAATGTGAAACAAATAATATAATTATCAGGAACATACAAACAAATGTTCCGCATAATTTCAGGATTATCGATATAACTGAAGGGACTGTGCTAAAGACGTCTATGGTTTTTCTCAGGCGTAGTATATATATTTAGCAGCTGAAAAGCGATGACATTAGAAGAATAGTGAGCAAAAGATGTTTGAAAAGGGTTAAGATAGGAAAAGCTGGCAAAGTCTTTCATCCAACAGTGGAGAGGCACGGATAATGACGATGACTGTGGAGGAATCACCATCATCACTCTTGGCTCTACAACCCCTGGTAGGTCTTGGCCTCCTCAAGAGTCTTTTTCCACTCTTCTCGGTTTAGTGCCAGCTTTCTTCAGTTCAGAATCTCCGAGGTAGATACGAGTATTATGTCTTTGAGGACGTTGTCGCTCCATCTCAATTATGGCCTTAACTGTGGAGGAAAGCAAGTAATAAAATGATTGCAGTCAAGGTCTTTAAAACGGATAAAGCACGCAAAAGTGAAGTAAAACAAAAAAAAAATGAAAATTAGAAAATTAGAAAATCAATTAGATATGGTAAGGTAATTGTCCGCGTCATGGTCTCTGCAGCCGTGACCACGTTCCTGATAGCGATGTTGGTAGCACCACGTGCTGTAGCTAATCGTCAGATATCAAGCAAAACGCACTCTCTAAAAATAGGAAAAAAATTATGAAACGTGATTTGACAATTCTTCTCCTTATACTGCCATCTCCTGTCGGAGGTGGACTCTATTCGCCGTACCGAACAGCTCAGCCGAGTTACGCTTGTACCTGTCCCTCAAGTTACGCAGCCGTGAGATGTGGCGTCTTCCTACGTTTCTTTTACCACTTTTTTTCCTAAGACTATATTTTAGTCCTCTCATTATTCGTCCGATATACTGAGCTTTCTTACCTCGATGGTCCGGAGCACGTCTCGGTCTTTTTTCATTCGCCGGTGGATTCAATATTCGTCACTTTATCCACCCAGGAAACTATCAGTCTGCGTCTATAGAGCCACATCTCAAAAGCCTCGACTTGCGGATAAGTTCTTAATTTAGTGCCTATGCCTCCATCCCACATAAGAGCATGACGACAATATAGCATCGAAGCACACGCATTCTACATTGCGGGCTAAGGCCACGGGTACCAGTAGCAACAACGCATTTATTATTCATCTTTCCTTTCTGCAATCTGTGGCAGTGATTTCGTGAAAAAGGACGGAAATGCGTAACAGGAAATAAGGCGCGCGCAACTTCAATCAACCAACTAGCGCGCGCGATGGAAAAAGATCATCGTTTATGAACAAATCGATGTCCAGCAAGAGCCGTCACAGCGCAGACGCGCACTTCCAACAGCCAACGCTTCTGATTTTCTATACATGCTACGGGGCTGGTGTCAAGCTGGTGTCAGCTGTACATTTGATATATTTTGACATATATCTTCGAAACTATCTAATAAATACTTTTTTTTTAGATTAATGTAGACAATAACTCGCCCTAATGATTTACATTCTCAAATTTTATGTAATTCGTGCGATTATATTTAAATATTTATTCAAAGATTTAATACAATACGTATTGTGGCGTACTACCGCCATCTATGAAATATAATAAAATCATATTTTTGAGCAAACACATTTCTAACTAAAACGCGTATGTACATAGATATACGGTACCTCCCTATTGCGGCTAAATTCAATAATAAATAAATGCACATACATTTTCTTTACTTGTATTTACTCATTAATAAATGTATAGGTATTAGTTTTTTTAAATTTTGATGTTAATTTCTGTTGTTGCTCAATTGATATTTTTAATTGTGTGTTGTCAAATGTTACGCATCACGTGCGACTACTGTGAGGCTCGCTCGTTTTTATTATTTGGATGACTGATAATTTAAAACATAATTTTTGCAAACAAAAAACCCACCTTTCCGCGAGACCGGTTTGACAGGGATTTTTTTGGCTACTAGGATAAATTCATTTCTATGTTACATTAGTTTATGTAAACAAAGAAAAAAAATGAGAAATTAATGATCACAATAATAAACAAAAGATTAATAAGATAAAAACTCTTTTTTGGTTTCTTTCTTTCTTTTTTGTTTTTCTTTTAATTTAAAAAAAAAAAACTTCTTATTGATAAGTAATTCCATTCATTTTCCTTTTACGCGTTTCTTAATTTTGTCTTTTAAATATATAGTTATGTTTATTAAATATTTTCTGTAGTACATATTTTAATGTCCTTTAACCATATACCATATTCGTAAATCTAGTACCACGTTTATGTAGCCATCGATGTAATTTTATTTGATTATTTACAATAAACCTTGTTACTAATTCATACTATAATATAGCATTAATAGTAGTATATTCGTATTCATTAATTATTTTCATTTCCGAATTTTGAATGATATGAACCTTCAAAAATGTTCTCAGGTTTTCACGGTCGTTCAGAATCTTGCGCGAGTAGTTTTCTGGGATATTTTGCCATGTATATTTGTGTGTCACACCACATCAGTCCTTATGACAGACCCTACAATGGGATCCGAAACGACCGTCAGCTAGAGAGGTCAAATATACACGGCATAATATCCCAGAAAACTACACGCAGAAGAGTACGACCCTTCGTTGGTCGCACCTTCAATGAATCAGTGTCACTCGCAGGGTATGTGATTAACCCCCCTATTTCCAGAATGACATCATCGTTAAGATATCCTATGACAATATAAACGGGACTGCATTCAGCTTCTTTGAGAAATGTCAAAACATCTTCTTTATCTTACATACTTTATTTTTATTGAGACGCCACCAGAATACTTGGCACAGAACAATACATAACCTACTTAATTCAAACTCAGCCCACTCCCAATTACATGTGTCTTCGGCCCACTCTAGCAACATGCATTTATGTATGAATATGTATGAATATGTAAATAAATAATTGGTTAATGGATTCAGGTTATTATCAAAATGGATGTCGTGTAGGAGTGACTTTTTAAATGTTGATGGGATATCAGAATCAATTATAGGGCCAGCACAATACGTATTATATTGGGAATGTAGTAGTGGGAGGCTAATGAATTAGGTACTAAAAACGCTTTAAGCCTTAATTTAACAAGCAAAGTCACTGGACGCTAATTAAATCGGATCACCGTTCCAAAATTCAAAATATTTCGCACTTAATCACAGGTCCACGCAGCGCGGTATTCTCGCTTGCTAGAATATTCCCACACAGGTTCGCAAAGGATTCACGTCAACTCGCACGTGTGTGGTTGCACCTATTTTCATGCCTGTTAGGTACCTACTCCGCTTAATTTATAGTCGTTGCCTGCCCTCGCTGGCCACACTGTATTATCGTTGGTTTCTACGGTGAACTTTTATGTCGCGCTTGTCACAATCAATAACTTATATCGGTGGCGTCTAGAATGTTCCCGGATACTCCAGTTCCCCAATTGCACATTCGTGTAGAATGTTGGAAAGACTTGTACTACGTGCAACTGCCGCCGTTTCAAACTCTGGTGATAATATGTATAACACATTCTTGTCACGGGAGAACGATAACCAACATTATTCGGACACTCATTTATTCTAAAGAACTCCGGGTTTCTTATACGGGGTTCTACATGCAAATGTATGTCAGATAGGAGAATCCATAGCTTCGCTGACAGTTTTATTTTCCGTCGGGACCACCAGTAGTTGGTTTTAAAAAAGGCAAGAGGATCCTCTTAGCTGTGAAGATTTCTGTATTTACCAACTCTAATTAATTAAGGTGATATTAAATTTAATAGTACCTACCTTTAAGGGGTTACGTGTAGTCAGGATTTTTAAAAAATCGAAAATTTTTTTTTGGTATTTTCTTAAAGAAAAATGTTTCAAAAATATTGTGTGCAAATATCAACTCGATCCGGTTATTAGTTTTAAAGATATCCAACGACAACTGTAGGGCCCTCTGCTGCCGCCCGTACTGACACGCGGACGCTACTAGAGCCGGCCGGGCTGACAAACGGGGCGACTGCTACGAAACGCGGTGTTTACCTGATTAATTCTAAGAATAATGTATGAGATTTCTTTTATACTTCTGATTTTAGATATAAGACCCTTTAGGCTAACCGAGATTTGATTTATTGTTAGTATTTCAGTGGCAGTGAAACCCAGCAGTCGATAGGTAGTTGTGCGTGTATTATAATCATTTTCAAAATTTTATAATGAGACGTCATGAAGGTATGCAAAGAATATTAATGATTGCTAATGCGTAGGATTAAATTATGTACCTAATGCACACCGGTATGCTGAAAAACTCGATATAGAGCGCATAAAGATTGCTGACCAACGTGCAAATCAGGTCACTCGAGAAGGCAAAAAGAGACGTAGATAAAAAAAATTGACATCTTGGAGGCTTAGACATCGGCAAAAAATGTATTATATGTACCAAAAATAGACAACTCTACGCAAGTAATTTTTTAAATTGTATTTGTATTAATTATTTATGCATAAAACTTTAAACGCGTTATTCTCAAAATAACGTTTTCAAAAGCGGTGTCCACGATATTTTAAAAACTACTCGACAGATTTAAATGAAATTTAAACATCATATTTTAGACATTAAAAACTTGTGCTTAATCGAAGGATTTTTGTTTTTGACTCACACTTTTTTTTTATAAATAATAAATGAGCGATTTTTTCCCTCAAAATTCATAATTAAGCTTTCAAAGACCGCCATTTTGCTAAATTTGAAAAAAAATTAAAAAGCTTCGATTAAGCACAAGATAAACTATTAAACTACTAATTTATTTTTGTTTCATTAAATTTAGATAAACCACTAAGAAGCACCGATGGACACCGCGAGACACTACTTGCAAAACAGGGGTCAAGAATCGAGATTCTATCGTGGTCCAGTATTAATAATTTAATTTGAAATTTTCGGTATAGTTACTTAAAATATAGTGTAAAACGTTGGTATTATGTATTGAATCAAAACATTAAATAACCGCTGAAAAAAATTTTTGAAAATGTCCTTTTTTTGCGCCTGTGACTACACGTAACCCCTTAATAGATTTCTAATATTAAAAAAAAATTGAAAAATGAACTAGTAGACCCAATGTGGTGGAAATGCGGTCGCTTAGGCACACGTGTGGAAAACCTTTGTACTGTAGATTGCGTATAAAAGCGTCTAAAAATAGAGACGAAATGGGACAAGATCAATAGTCTCATAGTAATAGACATTGAATGTGATTTGCTTGGAGAGATTGATTTGACTAGTGTTTTTCTCTAAAATTCGCTCACATTTATTCCAAAAAGTCTGTTTGTAAAAGTTGCATTTTATTTTATACCTTAAATCAAATCAAGGGCCTGTTGATAAAATTTACTTTTTATTTCTATACTACCTTAATTTATCTATCCCAGGCTTCTCTGCTGGGTGCCCAAACTAGAAGACAAGTTATCAGTTGACGAAGGCTAAATAAAGGCTATCTACCATACAGACCTCAGTATGATGTCAGAATGTCGAAACAAATCAGAAAAGTTCTTGGTAACATTCCTGAAATAAATTGTGAACGAATGTGGAGCCATCTCTGAATATAATTTGACTCGAAATTCCAGAGTATTTTCAGAACAGAAGCAGTCTTTCATAAATCATTTGTAACATAAAGCGGCGTCGACTATTTTATTTATTTATTTAAGCTCACATAGTGAGAATAGAATTATGTATTTTTACAATAAAATAGTTTAGTTTATCATTGATTTATATAATGTTTTTAGTATTATGTAGAAGATATGCTCTGTCTTCAGACCGAGGTCTGTGGTAAAGGAGTTAGGTACATCCGTTATATCAACACTAGAATCTAAACAATGACAGTACACCTACTCTACCTACTCTAAATTAACAAAATTAAAATTTATTATATGTATAAAATTTATAAAAACAAAACATTCCCAACAAAATATCTTCGTTTACCAAAGTACGAGTGTACATGACTATGCTTTTATACCAATGTATAAAAGCATATTCAGCAATATACAAACAAATTCGAATGCCGTTATAGGGGATTACTAATTTATAATGTAATGAATTAGAGATTTTATGGGAAATATACCCTATGAATTTATAGGAAACATGCTTTTGGAAGGGATATGTACCTGTGTACGTCCTCAAAGATATCTCTGCCTTAGAGCTTCGAAACTGGAGAAAGCTGGCACTAAACCGAGATGAGTGGAGGAAAATTATTGAGGAGGCCAAGACCCACCAAGGGTAGTAGTGCCAAGAATGATGATGATGATAATGATGAACCTATGTAAAATCTTCAACTTAGTACATTTTAAATTAGTAATCCTCGGTGATTCAATTCGAAACAATTTTCTTAAGTTTTGGATATTACTGTCATTACATTGTATCCCACATGTGAAGTATAAAATATATCTGATTCATTAAGACCCGATTGTATCATATATCGTGTCCATATAAGAATGATTGTTTTTGGTTGGGAATATTTTACAGTGACTGTCTAATCTGATGTACAATTCGGTGCTAAGAACATGTGCTAATTATGAACACAGTTCCTAAGCTAATTGTGCGTTAGAAATTGCATTTTTATGTCATTTACGGAGTGACGGAAATTATTTTCATGCCGACCTAACGAAATTAACCTTCTTTTCTTCTTCTTGGCAGGGTCCCAAATCATTCATCTTCTCGATCTTAGTTTGTTCTTCGATTCTGGGTGTCGCTTTCATCTAGGCCATTTCTCTGCAAAATTTTGCGGCATTGAGTCATCAAAGAGCTCTTTGGTCTTCCTGTGGATGGCTGTCGACGAAGCTCCACAGACATTTCTTGCTTCACGTGTGGTCGGTGGTCATCTGTTACTGTTTATGTCCGTGACACCCACGATACTAAGAATGCGTGAACTTTAATCACACCTTTAAGTGTTACTCCTGCTAAACATCTAAGCATTCGCATTTCTGCTGTTTCAAGTTGCCTAGAGTAAGAGTTGCACATAGTCTAGCATAATTTCGGGTCTAATAATAGTCAGGTAGATCTATATTATTAGTTTTAAAAGCATTTTTGGGTTATTACCCCTAACCTAACGACATTTTCACGGGTCAGTGTGTGAAGGTATTGGGGATAAAATGCCCATTCGTCCAATGGCATCTTCTTGTATGGCACGTGATGTATATGGTGTGATTACGCGTGATATGGGCGAGATGATTTCGCAGAGGCAGGACGAGTAGATAGGATACAGGGCCTAAATTATACTCACGATTAACTGTGATACTTAATTGGAAACAATTTACAGGTTTACCTGGTTAGCCGTATCGAGCCCCTGATTGGTTGACATCGCTCGATGCGTGCGGCTAGAGTGGCGACGGATCTGGACCACCACAATATTAATACAAATTTAATGAATAAATTCCAAAAATTAAATAGTGTTTTGTTTACCTTTCGCAAGGCCATCAGCGAGACAGATCTGTGTCAGTTTCCACCGGATTTACCGGTAGTGTGTTACGGCTATATTGCACCAGCTCCGCCGACCACACCCTGAGATTGTTGGTTCGGTATTCAGCAGGAAAGTATGTCAAAACCACTTGCAAATTAGCGCCGGCCGCCGTACAGCATCTGGCAGACAATAGCTCATGAATAGTGGCCGCGGACTCCGCAGGCGGGGGACTCTCTCCTCGCGGCGATGGGAAACTCTCTCTGCCGAGTAGTGATGGGTCCGCTCTGTACTCACTACTACAATGTATTACTACATTACATTGAAGTGCACACTTCGCACGTTTTGAAGTGTAGTGCACACTACAAAATACAAACACCGAAGTTATTGAAAGTATAAACTTCAAATAGTACACTTCATTTCAAAGCGAACACTACAAAGTACATACACTTCAAAGTTATCGAAAGTATGAGAAACATACTTTAAATAGTGCATTTTTTACGTAAATTTTTGGGAAGTTGATGTAGATATATGAAGAAATCTCTGGAAACTGTAATAACCCCTCCCTAATGGTTTGAAAAATTATTTTTTAGGTCGTCAAATGTTACTTTGGAGAAAATATCGTCATTTATCTTAAATATTTTTCTCGTTGACTTTTTTTTCATTTAAAAATTTACTTCACTATCTTACTTCTCTTCATTTACTTCACTTTATTTCGTAGTGCTACAATTACTTCACTTCAAGTAGTTTTTACTACAATTGTAGTGTACACTTTGTAGTCTTCAAACTGGTGAAGGTGTGTGTGTTGTAGTCTTCATTTTGAAATGTAGTTTTTCCCTTCGCTACTGCCGAGGGAACCCCGAATCAATGGACGAGATGGCCGCTTCGTGGACGAAGATTTTCTTCTAAAAATTATCCCAGAATTATTTTTCTTTAGGCGTGGTGAGAGTGAAATTTCAGGCTGCCGTGAAATGCAATGGAATATTTTTCATACAACGAAGTCGCGACTCACCAATCAAAAGCGAGGATGGAAGTTTTCTAAACGATATTTAACCAATAGCAATCAAGTTGTTGAAAATGATGATATGAAAATGGCACATTCTCTGGGCGCTAGTATTTTTTTTTTATTTTCTGTCGGCTGATGTAGTTTTCATACAGGCCTTTAGTTTCATTTCGTTCTTGTACAAAACTTAGATAAAAATAACAAAGCCTTTAACATATATTTCGTAAACAAACGAAATTCCCAAATTTTGTTTTGGCTCTCCTGAAAACCTGTATTTTTATAATCATTCGGTTATTCCTTTCGCTCTCAGAACTATAAGAGGAGAAAAAATAGAGATATTTTGTGGGTTTGTTTGGATGTTTGTTTCATCGGAGAGAAGCTCCGGGAGCAAGTGAAGAAGTAAAAAAAAAATCTGTGGGCGAGCAGCGGCGGTTGTTTGATTCTATGGCGATTCCCTTCTTCATGTATGATATACATCGTCGACGTTATATATACGCCATCCAAGGCAATTGCGTAACGTTGCTGACGTGGAATCAATGTGATTTCAGTATTGCGCGCTCTTGGTTCGAATTTCTGTAAGGTTTAAAATGATCAAAACCTTGCAGAAATTCGAATCAGGCAGAAATATTTTTAAAAAATGCAAACTTACATGACACTTATCTCCATAATTATTGATATTAGAACATCGATGTTTGATAATAATTTAGGAAAGAATCTATCTATAAAGTCCACATGAATCAAGAATCAACTTGGCTTTTCTCATAATCACTAGAAATATGGAGAAACAAGTAGAACGGCATCGCGAAATTGCAGGCGCACGCGCAGAGACGTTTTTTTTATAGCGCGACATACAAGTCGACAGATATAACCAAACCATGTGGCAGTGTGCTTAGCGAGTAATTAAAAGGAGTACCTAACAAGCGTTTGGAAATTACGGAACTGGCGTGACTGTGAGGAATATTAGGGTGAAAATTTGTGCGGATCGAAGAGCGGCGCATCTAGTAAATTCGTGTCCAGTGACTTTGTCTGATAAATCAAACTTTTAATTATAAATTTTCTCAGATTTTTCACGGCCTTCCAGATTCTTCTGTGTGCAGTTTTTTGTGATATGCACGGAAGAATATCCCAGAAAACTGCAGGTACACAGAAGAAAACATTTAATTGTTTTTAATGTCTCATTTGTCTCATTTGTGGAGCTGATTTGTTACACTCTGTATATATTTATAATTAATGTGCGCTTTCCACAGATCCCTTCTAATTTGGTGAAAGAATGCGTTAGCGGTGAATATATTGACTGCGCTAGACGCAAAGAGGCCATTAGCATATATATATTCATAAGAATATGAATACGACGTGAGCTCATCCGATTGCATTTTGCTCTCTCTCGGGATAATAGAAAACGAGAGGTCACGTCCAGGGGTTTTTTAATTTATTCTTTAGCCACTCAGACGAACACAAGAACAGACTACAGCGAGGAGGTTGGTCGTGGATCACGACCAGATCCTCGATACTCCACACGGTTCATTTCCATGGCAGAGAAAGTCATTCTTCGTCTACAATTAAATGAATCAGATAAGATGATTTTTTTTAATTTAGTGTTTTTTTTTAAAAAATAATTTAATTTTAATTAAAGAGACACATACATAGACTAACACTTAGATAATAATTATACCTTCTAATAATAATAATACCTTCCTTGACTAATTATTTTGCATTTTACAAATATTAAACAGGTTGTTTTAGAGTTAAAAACAAAATTTTCAACGGCGTGTTTTTCAGCTCTTGCTTTTGAGTGAAGTCATTATTAATTTTAATCAAAATAATAATCAAATCATGATAAAGTTGATTTAATAATGTATAGTCATCCATTTTACGTTAATCTTGAAAGATTCAGAGCTCTAGCTAGTCTGGAAGTGGGTGAAAAATCAATTACAAGATTCCACCACAATAAACAAACACAGTCAAAGATAACTAAATACGGGTGAAGAATATTTTAAGAATTACTCGAATAATATTATCTATATTTTCTGTGGATGAGACGACCATTAGTGGCATCCATTATATGCGTTTACAAATTTACTTGCGTACCAATGCATACCCGGTATCAATGCTTACAATTCTTCTCTGTAATGCTAGATTTGGATACAATCTTCTATAAAGGAGTCTAAGCCTACATACAAATGAACAAGATGACTTCATATAATTTGGATAACAGTATGGAGCTGTTTATATGTGTGTATGTGGTTACAGAATAGGAGTTACGTTATAGTTTATTGAAACCTGAAATATTTTCTGTACGTGTACCCTATAGTACGTAAGAAGGTTTGGATATTACGACATTTGAGTTCGGGAGGGTTGGCAGTTAACAGGTAAAACAGGTACAAAAAAATATGCAAGTATGACGTTAAAATATTAAAGTATCAGGTAATATTGTTAAACAGAGATTCGTTACTACAACAGCAACTACGGAAAGAGTCGATAAAATCGAGTTTTGAGCTGAGATTGTAGAGTTGTTCTTTAGATACATATCTAGCAAAGAAAACTAGACGAGTCAGAAAATAAAATAAAATTTATTTTCTGACTCGTCTTGTTTTTTTAATTTTTAGAAAAAGGACAAATGACATGATTAATTACTTGAAAAATTAACGACATTCGTCACTTGGTTTAATGTTCTTGCGCAAGAATTACAACGACCGGTGCAAAAATTAGATAAAAATATAAAAAGCTTTACGACACATTTCATAAACAGACAAAATTCTCAAATATTGTTTTGGCTCTCCTGAAAACCTGCATTTTTTGATTCATTCGGTTAATCCTTTCGCCCACAGAAATAATATTTATGTACTAATCTTTTGGAACAGATATTACCTGTTATCTGCCCAAATTCCCCGAACTCAAATTTCATTATATCCGAGCCTTCTTACCTACTGCAGTGTAGATCTACAGAAAAAATTTAAGGTTTGATACTATAACGCAAGTCTGGTGGTCACCGGCTCTTAGTCTATTATGCTTCCCAGCTGTTAGCCTAATTATTATCCCTTCCTCAGTTGACCAGCCTGTCTGTTTACTTCCGTACCAGTCCATGCATAAGTCATAATCATCCCGTGCTGGCCGACGGAGGTCTCGCTTCGGGAGCCTCGCGTGCCGGACACATGGTTACCTAACTTCGAGCATCCACCGAAGATCTGATCGCTTCACGCTCAACAAGTCGACGCAATTTCCCTGGTCAGGTGAAAGCCGATGATTTAATATTGCGCTGAAAGTAAACACACATTTTGCCTCACGTTGCAAAATGTTCACCTTCTCGCATTGAGGGTAATTTTTTTATTGCAACATACGTAGATGCGCACGCGCAGCGGGAATGCGTGTAGCGAAAATGCGAGACCATGAATGCACATGAAATTAGTGTTCCAGAAATATCTAAATATATTCGTTCAAATTCACGGCTGGAGCAAGGCCCGATCTGCTACTCCATGGCCCGTCAACATATACTATATATTTGAAAAGCTTGTTGATTGTGATTAGGACTATCGCCTTGTGATCCAAAGGTCGCGGGTTCGAACCTCACTCCAGACCAGCAAGGTAATCCTATTTTCATAGTACAAGCGTTTAGCCTCGTTTAAAAATAGTAAGAATATAGATGTGACACATATTCCTTCTTCGTTCTAAATTTTTACTATTAAACTGACTAGCCTATTCCACAAATTACACGAAATCACACCGAAGACAATACAAAATCTGATGTTTATATATACGTATATATATGTGTGTGTGAAAGCTAGCAATAATCCCGCCACTGTAATAATATCTATAAAAAAGTATATATAAATAACATATACACTCTCGTGTATAGACAAAACTTTCTCGAAGGGCGATAACCAAGAAATTGACCGGTAACCTACCCTCTTCACTTTCAGATGAAGTCTTCCAGAAGCCCTTGGTTCGTTCTGAGCGCTGCACTCCTGGTCGCCTGCTTCTCAGGCTGCGGGGGTGTCCTGAACAAGGGATCCTCCGAGAGCAGCGGCGGAGACGGTCCCCCGGGGCTGGTGGACCTGAAGGGGACCGAAGACCTGGTGGCCGAGGCTTCTGACACAGGTAATCTTAAACCAATTGATAGTCAATTATAGTCGGGCAGAATGCGCATGAGCATTCCGCCCAGCTTTATTTCAAATCAAAGTGTACAACAAAAACTAGATTTTCCATCAATGATAATTCTGCATCAACGGATGAAAAATCTGAAAACTAGGTTATAATTGCTTGTGTGTTTCAAAAAATTACTTAATTGTTTGAAAAAATGTTAAGGAATCGAGTTGTACACATTATTTTATAATACACGAGTATATTGTAACGTCTCCCGCCCGCATACATCCTCACCTCCGACATACTAGAGAGACGGAACGTACCTGGTGGGGGAACGTCTCTACAAGATCGGCACCCTACAGCGGTTGGGGTTCGCACCCACCCCACAGTATTAAGAGGGGGGTAAGGGTAATTCGTACAAAAAAGGCATGTTTTTGTGAATTTTTTGTGACGACACAGTTAAAATCTCTTTATTAAAACCAATAGTACATTAAAGTATGATATTTGAAGAATACTGTGTAAAATTTTCAAGACGAAATATTAAGAAATACGGCAATGGCAGCAATTATTCGGACGTGTCTCGAAAAAAAGTAGAATTGCGGTGTCCATCATAACTTGGTGCTAAATCATCTGAAATCAAAAAATCAAAGTTCATTCGTTAGATAATAGATTTTCCCAGGTAACGCTGGGAGGGTTTTTTGAAATTTCAATTTTTCAATTTTTTGGAACACTTTGAAGGGAAAAACGCGATTTTTTGCGAAAAATATCGACTAATTTGTTATAAAAAAATAAAAATTAATAACAAATTTGAAAAAAACTCGACAGCGTTACCTCGTAAATTATGTACAGAAATAGTATTCAAAATTTCAAAAGGATCGGTGTAGTTGTTTTGAAGTTATGATGGACACCGACTTTGAAAACGTGAGATGTGGGGAAAACGATTTAAAGTTTTGCACACTGTAAAATTCAAAATAAAACTCAACACTTATTTTATACTTACACATAATCATCGATGCCACGTTCACACGGCAAAGAGCTTTCATCATCACCATCTGTTTGACCTTGTCTACGCAAAACTCTTCCAATGCAAATAGCACGTCCGGTAGTCCTCAGGTGAGCGCATCTTTTAGCTGCCCGAGCAGGTATAGAAAATCAGTCTGAGTATCGCTCAAATGTTCATAATTTCGTCAATTTTGCTCCGATTGACTTGAAATTTTGACACAATATTCTTACGATGTTATACATTCATATAAAAAATTAAAAATAAAATGCAAAAAAAAAAAGTTAAAAACCTTACCCCCCCTTAAGTATCTTGGCTGTGTGCATGCCCTCATACAACACACGCGGTGGCGTCACTTAGTCGCTAATATTCGAAAAAGAGGTACAAAATAAGAAGTCTAATTTTGTCGACAAAAAAAGATATACAGGGTTATTTGTAAAACACTAATAACCTCGCAGCATTATATTCCTGCCTTGATTATGAGTCGAAAATGTTGAAGCTATTATGACCTAATATCAATAGTTAAGGAGATATGCGACATCAAAGTTTGCATTTTTTTTTCAATATTTCTGACTTATTTTTTGTACAATGTTGGACTATCATTGCAGTAACTTATATCGAATATTAAAAATTCATTCCCTTTAATACAAGTCAAATAAAAAAATAAAAACATTCGAATTCCAATTGGAATTTTTATCGTTATAGTTATGAGTTAGTGTAATGATAGTCCAACGTTTTACAAAAAATAAGTCAGAAATATTGAAAAAAAAATGCAAAATTTGATGTCGCATGTCTCCATAACTATTGATATTAGGTCATAATAGCTTGAACATTTTCGACTCATAATCAAGGCGGGAATATAGTCCTGCGAGGTTATTAATGTTTTACAATTAACCCTGTATATTTAAATAAACAAATAAAGCGACAATTAAAGGTGTATGTTTACGTAATCAAAATAAAGCAATAGTTAGTTCCTTAAAACGAATTAACTCTATTAGACTTAATAAGCCTTCACCAGACCAACTTAACCTAGGGCTTAAAAATAAATGAATAGCGCAGTCATTATCAAAGCCAACCACACGCAGCATCCCGAGATACTGGGTGGGTACCAAATACACTCCCCGCTCGGCTATCCTCCGAACGTGACGTGTTCATCCGAGCGCCCCGCTCACCCTACCAGCACCCGTCACTGCTCCGCGGGTTCTTGGTGTGTGGATGATAGAAGTGACCCATTCACACGGCTATCAGCCTTAGCACCACCGGATGCTACGTGGGAACTTTCTGTTTGCCTCCGGGCGGGACACCTCCACAGCGCGCGACAGTGTTATCCAGACACTCGCTCATGATTGGAGTCTTTGGACCCCCTGCAATACAGATCCACCGCGCCCTCCTTCTCGAGTCATCCAAGGTAATTCAGGCCTCCGTTTTTACGGGGAAGACCCCGAGTTTTTGGGTTACTAGTAGGGATGTTCGGCATACCAACCACTATTGTGGCCAGGGTCCAGGCAGCTCTCCCCCTCCAACTCTGATTTTCTTGTGGTTCTAGTACGCCTTTTATACAAAATTTTGTGTTAGCATCCCTTTTTACTAGTACAATTTATCGTTAAGTTATCTTTCGCTATCACACACTGCATTTTGTTACTGTGGCAACTTTCTGTTAGTCTTCAATAAAATCTTTCCAAAATTGTAAAACAGAGATCTCAGCTCTGTTGTTTCTGCAGCGACAGACCAGATATTCTTGGCCGATGCAACCCCTGGATAGTAGGATACAATGGATTTATGAAAAATAAATGAAAAATCTTATGAAAAAGCAGGCAGTGGGCGATTAACTATATCGACCATCGCCTGCTATTTTGCGGCCAGTAAAACAGATAGACAATAGCGGCCAGTATCGGCCGCGCGGTGACCAGCCGCCAGAATTAAACAATCGATGATAACCGATTTCATAACTGCTAGTACACATTAAATTAAAGTACCCATTGTTTGAATAAATAGAGAACACAAACTCTTCTACTTGTTCCAAACATTCATAACCTACTAGTATTTCAAACGTTTTGCTTTCTTGCTTCGCGAATGCAATCACTTTTGACTTGTTAACATTAATAAGATCACTTTCCTTGCATTCATCCTGCTTACTAGATGCTGTAAGTCTATTTGCCATTAGTACCTACAGTATCATCCGCTTACATTCATTTATTCAGTTCTTTCGCATCCTAGTTCGCATCCTAGAATATACAAGTTGAACAGCCATTGAGATATTACGCAACCCTATTTGACACCTTTTGTAAAATTAAACCATGATGTGAATGATCCAATAATTCTTACACATGCAGTACTTCCGTCCTATAGGGATGAACTTTATTTGCTTAGTTATTTATCCTGAACTTAAATACGTGTATGTAAGGAGAAGAGCAGCTTTACAACAAAATAATAAGAATATAAAACTAATTTACTTCTTATATTTTTAGATCTTGTAGATATATGTAGAAAATCTAGGAAAAAAACTAGAAAATATTATTGAATGCACTAGTCACTAGAGGATTAATAACGAAAGTAAAAATTAAGAAATGTAAAAAATTATGCGTTTGTTCTTAAAATTATACATTAAAAAATAAATAAAAATCAGTTCAATGAGCACAAAATAAATTGAAACCTTTTTCTGTAGTTGAGTACTTGCGCACAAGCAGTTAACAATATTTTCAATAATGTCTTCACAGAATAATTTTTTCTCAATAAAAATTAATGTCCACACTGACTATGATGAAATGGATATCAAAAACATTTTAATATCATTTTTAACACTCAGCAAGAAATTCATTGTTTAAAAAAAGTAACCCATAAAAACCAAGTTTTTATTATATATTTCTTTGTAAAATATAACAACAATTAAAGACGAATTAAAACATATTATAACATATCACTAAACTAACAGTAATTTAATATATTTCTAAAATGTCAGATGTTTTGACAAAACACTTCATGCTTTGAAGTTTAAATTCTAAAAACATTTGTCATTCAATTTAGATTTTCGACATTCGTAGTGAAGTACCTATTATGTATAACGACGGAGTAATTCAAATTTAGAAAATATTCCGCGACGTTATCGGTCCGCTGTGCTAGTAATCAAACTTTTCTAATGATTCAAATTTGAAAAAAACAATAAAATTTCTAAAAATCCGAAATTATACTATAATTATTAATTTTTTAACGAAAATTTGAAAGATCTTCTTGATCGTCACCACGAGTCTACTTGCCAAGTTTCAGCTAGATTGGATCACGGGAAAAAGGTTAAAAATCGATCCAAAGTTTTTTCACCCGGCAAGCCGGCAAGCAAGCAACCAAGCAGACGCCACGAGTTAATATAAAGGGAGTAAAAAGCGACAATATACTTGCAATCTTAATGTTTTCAAGAAGAAGATGTTCTTTGATGAAAGAACGAAGGAGCCTTGTAAAAAATTTTCTTTGACCAAATGCTGTCTTGCAATTTATTGGCCGATATATTAGGGAAGCACAATTCTAGTGTTCAATATTTTGCAGTGTCTAAGTAATGAATTGCTTCTATAAGTATACAGTATGTTGTACATGTATTCACGTTGTAACCTGAGAGTTAATTAGTCGTATTTATTTATTTTATTTATTTATTTATTTATTTATTTAACGCCCTTATGAGCTTTTACAAATATACAGAATAAAATTTTTAAAAAATAACATAAGACAGTTAAAATAATAATACAGTTAAAAGTTACAATAATAATAGTTAAAAGGTAATAATAATAATAATAATAATAATAATACAGAAAAACATGAGACAGATAAAATAATAATACAGTTAAAGGTACAAATAATAATAGTTAAAGGTAAAATAGACAAATTTATTGTCCATTTCCATTTCGTTGAGATGTAAACAATTGTATCAGCTTTGTCCTATACACAGTTATACTATCAGCAAAAATGTCAGCCGCCTCTGCATGTTCATTCCTTAATGAGTGTAATCTGGGAATTACAGAGTTTGCTAATGCATTAGTTCTGACATTTCCACTATAATATTATTATATTAATTTTTTATTTATTATTTATATGTAATTTTAATTTTATGTAATAATAACATGTAAATTAATTATATGTATTTTTTTTTTAATTACGTTTCAGCCGAGACCCAGAAAAGAGAGATCCCTGTCAACGGAGGTGGAGGCCTCTCCAATTCCTACGGAGAACCTATTCCAGCGGACTCCTATGGACCTCCTGGTGGTGGTGGCTCGGTCCAGCCGCTGGGCCCACCGCCCATCCCCATAGCGGACTCGTACGGAGCACCACCAAAGGCCAACGACGGTGAGCATTCAAAATGACAGTCTAAAGTACTGTTATGTACCTACTGACCTCCCGCGGTCTCGCTGTCTCCCACGATTTCAAGAATCCATCAATTGGTCTAGATTTTTATAGATAGGTATTTGTTAAATGAATTCCTGTTAACCCCCTCTGCTGTTTACCCCAAAGGGTACGTTTTCATTTCAGTTTCTCCAACCCATTTCATAAGTGATGCTATTTTTGTGAACAATCGCGTGTTGAAAATTTGGCTACTTAATATTGACTGGGGGGTAGGTTTTTGAACTCCTCGGCCACACGCGTCGTAAAGAACC
The DNA here is from genome assembly GCA_016648135.1 of Agrypnia vestita. Lineage (NCBI taxonomy): Eukaryota > Metazoa > Arthropoda > Insecta > Trichoptera > Phryganeidae > Agrypnia > Agrypnia vestita. The sequence goes on along the minus strand of JADDOH010024979.1, from coordinate 17,734 downwards.
CTTATAATCAAAATTGGGACACTTCTGAGATCAGATCGTATTCGACACTGGCGCGAGAAAGACCTCAAAGTCTGCTGATTTCGATACGTCTCCGTGAATCTGTTATTTTGTTCACTTGCATTCTACTTTAAATAAAGGTAATTTCATCCAACTACCGAGTCTTCATTTGTGCTACATTCTCCCTTGCTGGGCACTTAACAGTACAACGAGATGTTCCCTAAGTTGACCCAGCCGCTGTCAACTAGCTGACAACTAAAGAGACATCCGCACATTAAAGACGCGCAAGGTCCAAGCAAATTAGGACAACACTCACAGTACATTGCGCCGAGTTTATTGTGGATTAATTAAAGTTGCAATTAAAATTACACTTTCAAGAAATAATGATTTCGACCGATAGAAATGTCAAAGATGGAAACATGTGAAAAATATTTTGCGAGCGAAACTCATTCCTAGCCTCTGATTCATTGACCCGTTCACATAAGGCCCATCTAGACTTTGGTACAAGGTCACCGCATTATCATTTCTGATTTGACATCTTTACGTTACCCCCTCTTTTTCTCTTACAAATCTCGTCTTTGCAGCCTAAATTACCGACCTATTTCTCTAAATATCTAAAACTGAAAGTCAAATTTTGGCTGCGAATACCATATGTACGGGAAATGGAAGGCAATGAATCTTTGGCATAAATAAAACAAACAGCGCATCACTTCTCATAATACAACCGCTAAATTACAACGAGATGCAGAATTTTTGTTCGTTAATAAAATATTTTTGTTTTAATATTAGAATAAAAAAATCACTTAAGTTACCTTAATAATAATCTGTCAGAAATTGCAATATAGTTGCAAATATCTATTGAAGACAGGCAGTACTTTTAAAAAGAGAACGGCATCGAAATTTTGCAAAAAAATAATAGAGCCCTTGGGCTATATAATTTAGAAATGTTAGAAATCTAATAATTCCCCACTACTTAATCTAATTCAATTAGCAAACGATTAAATTTAACGAATGATCCATTTTATTTAGTACATTCCCCATTTCAATGTCTCACTATCAAACTACACCCCTTTTCCCCATCACAAAACCACAAAACCCTCTCACCTTACACTCGATACTTACACATTGAATTAATGAAATTGTGAGTCCATCCTAGTGAAGATACAGTTCAGTATCGAAACCGATAAACGTTTAAAAACAATCAGTGAGGTTTATAGAAAGATTATTAGTTTTCTTAAATTAATATTTGACTTGTCGCCCACAACAATGATTCCGTGACAATACCTTGTATTTAATGTCTACTTTAATTTTGTATTCAATTTGTATATTCTCTTTCCAGGTCTTCCGATTCCAATTTACGGAGTACCGGACGATCCCTCGAACCACGTTCAATATCCTGGTCCCCCACCGGATATTCCACCACCGGTATCCAACAACCACGACGGCCCTCAATTCAGCGCGCCTCAACAACACTACGGACCACCTCAGCCGGTATATGGACCTCCAAAACCAGTCATATTTTCATCGTCTAATTCTCACCAATCACACAACTCTCATTCCTCAAACTCATACCACGGCCCACCACCGCCGCCGTCGTACGGCCCACCTAAACTGCAATATGGACCACCTAAACTACAATATGGACCACCTAAATTACAATATGGTCCACCAAAACCCCAATACGGACCGCCCAAAAATGTTTATGGACCTCCTAAATTCCAGTATGGACCACCGAAGTTTGGAGGGCCCAAGCCCAACTTTGGAGGTAACAAAATACATTTTAGTGGAGGTTTGAAACCGCAGTATGGACCTCCTAAGATACAATTCCTTCCACCAAAACCACAATACGGTCCACCTAAATTTGAACATGGACCACCGATCACCGAATATGGACCTCCAAAACACGATTACGGCCCGCCGCCAAAGCCATTGTTCTTCCAGAAGGTTCACCCAGTATATGGACCACCCTTAGGTAATTTCGGACCACCGCAGCCATTGAAACCTTCTTTCCACATCCCTGAAGATACATACGGACCTCCTGGAAAACCTCTTGGACCTAACGATAACTTCTCACAACAGATAATTGGATCGGAATTGAATTATGTCTCTGGGTTAGGAATTCACCATGGTCCTCCAGAACCTGATCCAAATCCAAGACCAGCTCATCCAGGAATCCCTGCACCACCTACTCCTCCTCATATCTTATACGATGGCTGGACTCCGATTCCTGGATTAGTCTCTAAACATCCTGGCCATGGCCACGGAAACATTGGTTCTTCTCAAGAAGGAAGCTTCATATCTTCACTACACTCATTCGGTTCATCCGGACTATCTTCCGATTCTGGATTATCTGGTTCTATTTCTGGTTTGTACGGTCCTCCGTCCCACCTTAGTAGTTCTGATGATTCGTCGATTTCTCTAGGATCAAGTTCATCCATTGGCTTATCTGGGGCTTACGGACCTCCCTCACATTTAGGATCTGGAGGATCATCGCTAGTATCTAGTTCATCTGGCGGCATTTCTGGTTCATACGGACCTCCATCACACTTGATCGGTTCAGGTGGATCATCAATATCTTTGGGCTCTAGTTCATCTGGTTCATATTCATTAGGGTCCAGTGGATCAACGATTTCATTAGGCGGTATATCTGATTCGTATGGACCTCCATCACTCGGATCTGGTTCCAGCGGTTCTTCGGTATCTTTAGGTTCTAGTTCGTTTGATGGAATTTCTGATTCATACGGCCCTCCCACGCATTCGAGCAGTTCTGGCGGCTCTTCTATTTCTCTAGGATCATCTGGTAGTATTTCCAGTTCGTACATACCTTCTTCGCATTCATTTAGTTCTAGTGGATCGTCACTGTCATTGGATTCTAGTTCATCTGGTGGTGTTTCTAGTTCATTCCACGGGAGTCCAAGCGGGTCTTACGGTGCTCCTCTATCGTCAATCGGTATCAGTTCAGGAGGAAGTTTATCGGGAGATCACTCATCTGGCTCATTCATTACCGGAGGTTATTCCAGCGTTTCTGGAAACGAAGGCTTGCAAGGCATCGATTTAAATTCGATCATCGGATCGTCAGGAAGCGGCTCAGGAGGAATTGGCCTGCAAGGATCCAAGACAATTTACGAAGCTCATTACACAGAAGGTTCGAATGGACAAAACACATTGTTGAATGCAGTACCTAGCGGTAGCTATGGGGCGCCGTCATCAGGAGGTGGAGATTCTCTATCGGTTGTTCAAAGCGTAGGATTCGATCTTGGATCTAATTCTCATTCATCGCACTCATCGCACTCATCGCACCACGACAGTTCTTCCAATATTGCGTCGTCAATTTTGTCCAACTACGGAACACCTTCGCACAGTATAAGAGGTCCGTATCCAGGACCTAGAGTTCTCGGTGGATTTTCTTCCAACAGCATCGGGTTGAAACCGCCAAGTGGAATTTACGGAGTACCTCCAGGAGGTAAATATGGAATTCCACCGCCACCCCCTCCACATAACATATTCAAAGGACACCCATCACACTCTCAGCTGGCGATTTCGTATGGCGTTCCCTCGGGATCTGTCGGCTCTGGAAGCATCAACGCCTTCAGGGGAGGACCTCCGAGGAAACCCATCGCCTTCAGAGATCCCGTTCCTCAAGGTTTGATTGAAAATATAGGACACAGCGTTGTACACAAAGATGCCCTGGGCATCAATGACCACCATCACAGCATATCACCGTCCTATCTTCCACCGCCAGTTCCTGAGTTCTCAAACTCGGCGAAGACTCAAACATTTGAAAATGCTATCTCAAATGTTGGCAGTTCTTCGTTTAGCATCCAAGCATCTATAGAACCGACAAATTTGTACAGTTTACCTGCCGTTAAAAACCCGTTCAGTTTCCAGTCTGGGTTTAATCAAAACTCTTTCGATTCTGGATCAAATCACAATTCTTTCGAATCTGGATCAAATCATAATACTTTCGAATCTGGATCAAATCTTAACTCTTTTGATTCTGGATCTAGCCAAAACTCTTTCCAATCTGGATCAAACCAAAACTCTGGCTTCTCTTCATCTTTAGACAGTTATCACGCTCCCATTTCAAGTATTAGTGATACGTATGGAGCGCCCAGTTTAAAAACAGCAATAACGACAACTGTTGATGGTAAAAAAGTGGAGCAGCACAGTAGCTCAAATTCTGTTACCACCGAAAAAGAAGTGATCGGAACGGATCCAGTAAGCTTAGCGGCAGCTATATTGAAGAACTGTCCTTATCACAAAGCATTGTACGAGGCGGCGAAAAGCATCGAAAGGAACAATCCATCAGCCTTGGCTTCCAGTTACCTTAAAAGCCTCAGCTCTTTAGACGCAAACGTTGCAGCTTCTCAAATTTCTTCAACCAGTTCCAAATCTCTCAACATTAAAGCCCCTGGAAGTAACTCTGTCAACTTTCACTCTCCAGATTTATCCGGGGCATCGCATACTTTAATAGCGTCTAACATTCACTCCAACGAGTTGAACAGTCAAAGAAACACTCAAGACAATTCGCAAAAGTCCAGTTCGTTGGATGTGAACAAAATTGAGGTGAACCAACAGCAAATAGAGAAACTTCAGTCAGCAGACCAGCAAACCTTCCAGCAGTATATGAACCTCGCCTGGCAAAACAGTCAACAAGAAAAAAGCTTCTTGGAAAACGCGAAAGTAATTGGTCAAAGTTTTGAAAATAACGGAGTTCACAATATTCCTGTACAGGGAGACAGAGGATCTTACACTCTTCAAATACAGTCAGCTAATGGTTTGAGTGGACAGCCAGGAGGATCTGGTTCAATTCCCCACGACCAAGTTCTCTCCGAAGGTTTGCTGCAGTCGATTTTGCAAGCTATCGAACAACCCCAGCAAACGCAAATAATAGTGCCGCAGGAGCAGCCTATTATCCAGAATTTTCAAAGCGGACTGCTCGACCTCAACCGAGCGCCATCAGGCTTGACGCTACCAGAGGGATACGAGTTGGTCCCTCAAGGTGAACAAGTGAGAAACGAGGGGCATAGGGGTGACCAAGATGCAGAAGTCGAAGATTCAGACTCTGACTCGGGATCTTCGGTGAAGAACCCGGTGTATATTGTAGCGCCGCAGAAATACGACAAAACACGCCAACAGATATCTGACAAATTTGTGTATTCTTCAAATAAAGACGAGAAAGCTCCAGAAATTGTCACTCCTCTGAGCATTATTGACGACAACGAAATCGCTTTGTACTTCAACGGTAAAGACAACGACGTCAACTCCGACTACAACGACGTGGATCCGAGGAAAAACGACGCGCACAAAGATGATGAAGACGACATCATCAGCTCGGATGATGGCGCGAATGAAGACGTCACTGAAGTCTCGGTCGAGACATCGATAAGCGCCAGCGATGACGATACCGACCAAAAGAATGCCCAGCAATACGGACGCGGTGACGTCAAATTTGGTGACAAGATCAACAAAAAAATAGACGAAGAATCTAAGGAACAGTCATAATCATTAAGTATTTAAATCTAGGTTCGGAATAAGAGTGGGAAGACCGAATGTATTATAAATTATTGTAAATAACTTCCTGGACGCTTTTGATGTTGACGTAAAATCCAAAGCCTCCAGGAAGTTAGCATTCGAATTATAGATTTATTCGTATTCGTACTCTAAGACGCAGTAGAGGTTGCTACTGCATTTTGCTCAATCCCCTTATTGTATGGATCTAAACTCTTCTCTCATCTTCGACCTTCGCAAATACGTAGGAAATAAATTTCGCGACGACAATTTTAGTCAGAAAGTGAAAAAAAGAGTTTGTTACCTGTTGAAGAGCTCTCAAAATTGGACGCATAATGAATTTGTAATGAGCTTTTAGATTTTAGATAAATGTTATTTATTTTTTAGTATTATATTAGTAATAGTGTTAAGCCACTGAAAAAAGTTGCATATTTATTCACATATCGAACAGCTGATATCAATAGTATCAATCAATAAGTAAAATTTTACAAAATGAACTGTTAAAGTTTTGGTATATTTTTTCAGAATTTATTTTTTCATTAAATCCATACAAAATTTATACATGACCCATACAAATTGATCATTTGTACCCGAAAAATTCTAACTTAAAAAAAGTATTTTACGTAGCTAACTACTCATGTCAGTATCTTAATTTTCCAAATAAAGATGCTCTGGAAGTATTAATATCAACTTTGTTTGACAATACAATATCTGGACATTTTCGACTAAACCGATAACCACAAATATGTTTTAAAATCCCTAAAACTCTATACGACTGACTGACATTATCTTTAGACCACCTTTATGCATAAAATTTTTTGAATACAAATACTAGTTTGAGTTATACTATATTATTTTACCAGTTATAACCACTGAAACCCTGGTTAGGTAGATTCGTATGAGAGAAATGATTGATCAAAAGATATAAGAGAATATAGTAAGACCATTCGTACTAGTATCAAACTCACTATTTATTCACTGCTGTTATATTTTTCAAGTTCATATTTTTTACACAATTTTGGTTCCAATAATAATATTAAAGACAGTGACAACGGCGTTGTTGACTTGACCGGGACGGGCGACGGAATGGCTGGTTCTTTCAGCCTTTCCGCTACCAGGTGACGCTAGGACGATTCCGGCACATCACCAAGATTTTATATCGTCATTTTTGTGGAAACACCCCATGAGCAAAGAATAAAATTTTCGCCAAAAAAATGGAAAAACGAATATTTAAACTTTGACGCTAGATTACTCTATGATGATTAGCTTAATCTATGATGATATTAATTATTCTGCAATTAAAAAATACGTCGTAGAAACAGCAAGAAAAAACTTCAACAGATTGAAAATCTCATCACACAACACAACAAAATACACAATAACAAACACAACACAGACATTACGTTAAACACAGCAATAATGATAGTACACAGCTAGGACAAACATAAAACAATTGTAATGCGATTTCTAATGCATAGGTTATGTGAATGTATAGTAAAACCTCCTTAATTCAAAATTCAAGATAGCAAAAAAATGAAAAAACGAAGCGATTGCGAAATTCGCCAAAACCTATGTATTTTTGCATACTTCAAGAAATCATTTTGAAAACGAAAAATTTAACATACAAATGCCATGATTGCAAAATTTATTTTACTAAAAGTAAGTACCTATAACAGGATGTTCGTATTTGCGAAAATCGAATTATGCGTTTAAAAGTCTATTTTTTCATTGCGCAAGTGTATAAAAATTATTTCGAATTGTGAATATCGGGGCTTTCGAATTATCGAGGTTGATTTACTATGAAAGTAACATTTTGGTTGTTGTGTGTCTTAATGTTACTTGGAAATGTAAAATAAAATAAAATAAATTTCGAATATTGACAAATTTCGAATTATAAATAAGGGGTTAGAATTATCAGGGCTTTTATGCATTGCTATGGTTGTTCACATATCATGTAAAATATAATATCAACAATAGACTGTTGAATGTTGTGTACAGACCTTCGCAGGTACTCAAGTCTTGGTCTATAGTCAAAAATTCTTGGTGGAGGAAGTTTTTTTCTCTAAATTCCAAGAAGTAACAGTAATAAATATTTGACATATAAAACGAAATATTTGACATACAAAATGAAATGTGTTTTCGAATCACATATCATTGCATGTTTATTAATTACAAGTTAAAAGGAATAATATGCAGGCGATTAAGAGATCGCCGAAGATGGGTAAAGTACCAAATAAGGTAATTAATTTTAATTAAATAAAATAAAAACAACTTTGTAAACACCACTGAAATATTTTTATTTACACCTCTACATGTTACGGAAACAAAGTTCCCTTCATCAGGAGGATAACTAGTATACTAGTTGTAAATAAAAATATTTCAGTGGTGTTTACAAAGTTGTTTTTATTTAATCTAATTATTGAATATGTCACCACAAAGTTATAAAGTGTACCCAAGAAGTAATTAATTGTAATTCGTATCTAGAATAACTAACCTAATCGCCATATATGTATAAATAAATGCTTACTTTTATATTTAAATTTTATTGTTTGCTTCATTGAAAATATGTAGAGATATTTATTGCTTTTTTGGTATAATTTTTTAGTTTTAGATGCCTCTAGCGGGTGTAGAGTAAGTTTCAGAGACTATTAGACTCATTTAATTCATGTTAGCTTTTCCCTTACTCGAACTATTTTTTTCTTAACAAAATATCTTCAAATTAGTTTTTTAAATGAAATAAAAACTTTTGTTTCATATTTTATCAGGTTTCACTCGATTTAATTATGTTATTCATAGAAAAAAATATAAATTACGATATTTGAAGTGTGTATTGAAAGTTCTGATGTAGGATTTTAGGAGCGCCAAGGCAAAAATTAAGTGTAACGCCATCAAAAGAGCTGCGAAGTTATTACATGTATTTATTTTTATATAATGATTTACAAATAAAATATTTATAAATATATAAACGGTTTTTTACTTTCTTTACAAATTATGAGTGTAAAAAATTTGAAGCAACATTGCTTTCTCAATATTTTTAAATAATTTTTATGTGTATTGTGTTAATCATATGTTTTTAATCACATTATGAAGGAAATGGTACCGTCAATTGGACGTAGGTTTATATGGCCGGATATTGAGATTATCATCCCAACACTTAATAATAGACGAAAACAAAAATAAAAAATAAAGTGTTTGGCATTCGTCGTACTCAGATAAGGAGGTTTGTATATTTCCACATACTTCTCTCAAAGTAAATACCTTTATCTGCGATGTCCGATGTCTGCAATGCCTTTAGAAAAGGATTGATTTCCCCGGTGCCTTCTCATCCGGGCGGTCTGGTCTGACAGAACTTCAAACAGATTACCGAAGTACATATCGCAAACATATCGTCAAAATTCTAATATTTTGACTAAAATTACATGAAATAGCAACTGTATCTAATATTTTGACTAAAATCACATGAAATAAGTGCTGTATTTAAAGCTCATAGAAAAATATTATGCACATACGTATACCTAGGTACTTCTCGTTTTTTTAATATTCTTGTCTATTAAGTGTTGGGATAAAAATCTTAAGATACCAATACGGATAAAAATCTTAATTAAGAAACCAATACACATAAAAATCTTAAGATACCAACACGTATAAAAATCTTAAGATACCAACACGTATAAAAATCTTAAGATACCAACACGTATAAAAATCTTAAGATACCAATACGTTTAAAAATCTTAAGAAACCAATATGAATATAAATCTTAAGATACCAATACGGATAAAAATCTTAAGATACTAATACGGCCAATATTTTTGCTGAATGTGCCTGTATAAGGAAAATGAAACTGAGAAAACGGCTTTTAAACATTTGAACCTACAAAAACATAATTCGTTGATATTTAATATATACATATTGTTTTGCAAAGGGCTCATTGTAGAGATGTTTTTTTTTATGTAGTTATAAGACAAAAACTTTCATTTACGAATATATGAGGCGTTTTAAAGGTTTTTCTTTCTACAAAATTTGAGTAAGCATGAAGTAAAAAATATTATTCGAGGCGCCGACGACTTTCAACCCCTAATGTTTTCTAGAAAATGATAAGGTACCGTCTAGTAATAGTAAAATTAAAAAGTTGCATAATGCGCCCACACCGCAAGGATGTTTTTAACTAATATTTTCATTTGCCGAGGATTTGTAAATTTGAAGCAGCAGAAACAGTCAAACCACGTTTTTAGTTTAAAAGTTAGTTTAACTTAATATGTGTGTTGGATAAATATTGAATTTACCACTTCGAGCTTGGACACAAGTATTGGGCTGTCCAAATCCATATACAACTTATTTTTAGCATTTTGTGGGAAGGGCGCTTTCTGTATAACTATGTCCAAATATGCATGTAATTATAAATAATTTACAAACATATTTTGACAAATTGGACTCATATTTTTAGTCTATCACAAGTCAAAAATTTATATTTTTTAGTTAATAATGCACAAATATTAAAAGTAGTTCTAACTACCCGGTCAAAATATATCACAGCTCCAAGTACCTAAATTGTTCAAATTTTAAAGATTCTTTCAAAATTTAAAGACAGAAGGCGCAGTCTTGATTTTTCCTAATTCATAATAGCTATTATGTAATATTTTGAGGAAATATATTTTTCGTTGATAAACATGGTCTCGAATTTTGAATATTTAGTTGCAATGCATTTATACTCATTATGTATTAGCAACAGAAGACATAGTCTATCACAGATCATACATCTAAAATCAATTTAAAAGTCGGAACGTTTAATTCCTTTTACTATGGAAAGTATATTTTTATTATTATTTTGAATCTCTAAAACAAATTTTATTATATTACATAATTCTTTGATGAATAATAAGTGAATAAAGGTATAATAATAAAGTACACGATGATCTGAAAATTCTTTGATAAAAATATTTGTTTGTCTTGTTTTAAAAAGCAGTTAGTAGTGTTGTGAGTTATGTTATTCATAATTTGTTTACGTTTGAATTCATTAATTCCAAACTTAATAAAATCAAAATTGACGACGTTACAATGTTTCACAATAACGCTCAAGATGCCGAAATAGCGAAGATTGCTATTTTTAGACAACGGCCGGTTGTATCGAGTTGAATTAAAGTAAAAGTTCATTTAAAAGATAGCATTTTACGTTCTTCACCAATCGAATAACCCATTTCCGTAAAAATCTGTGCTTTGAACGAACTATTACTTTGATCCAACTTGATACCGCCGGGCCTAAGACGAAGGTGATTTAAAGGTTAAAGTATGCCTCAAAAATGTAAATTTGTACTGCAAATACGCTTTAAAAGCGTAGGTACCTTAATGTTTAAATGATTGAATATTGGCTCTGTATTGGGCCTAGGGGTGGGATTAGTAACCTTACCGTATACAAATGTGAGTATGACGCGAAGATAATGATATTTATGAAACGAGCAACTAAGCAATCGGCCGTTTTATTATTTATTTATTCACAAAATGGTAAACATCAAAAATATAAAAATAAATGGCGAGATTCACAGATTACTTTAAAATATATCTTCTTCTTTTCCCCCTCATCCTATTGGGTCGGGGTCCTCGCACCGCATAGGAGGTTCCAACTTTTCCTGTCCCGGGCTTCGCTCCCTACGTCAGCCCAATTTAGTTGCAACCTCGCTTCGCAGCACTCCTCCAACTATTTCTGCCAGCTCCTCCTAGGACGGCCCTCGGTCTTCTCCCTTCTGGTCTTGCCCGGTGTATCCACTTTGGCAGTCCATCTGCCGGCATCAGCAAGACACGTCCCAGCAACCGGTTGCGGTTGTTGTTTCTCGATAAACATCAATAGAGATTCTACTTTGAGACCTTATCTTATTTGAAGGCGAAAATACTTTATTTACTAAATTACTACTTTAAATACTTGTATTTTTATATGTTTAATAACTAAGTTTCGACTTGCAGACAATGCAGACTTCTATAACTGATATTTAACTCGCAATATCTCAAACTGTGGGAAACTTTATTACTGGCAAAGGGGTACCACTAAGTAAATGTAATAATGAAATGAAAATATTTACTGTTTTCTTACACTGTATACGATGGCTTAAACTACCGAGAATTGTTTCTATTCACCCCATTTTACGGTATGTTTTATTATTACCGACATCTATGCTTAGAATAAGAAACCAATCTTATACGCCATCTGTGTAATTTCCGTGACACTTGAACAGCTTTTATATGTATGAGTAGTATTTTTCATTGCCGCTAGTCGAATATACGAGTATTCCAAGCGCTAATTAAATTTCCCACACTGGCTTATCCTTATTTTAAAGAGTTTTACTTCATTTAAATACAGGAAAATTAATACATTTATTTTTGAAGGTCTTAACAGGATACGAATAGTGAACACAGCGATCTATCTTCCGCCGTTCGTATTATTTATTCTCTAAATCCTTTGTTTCTATTTATATATTTTTATTTTTATTATATATACAAATAGAGGTGAAAAATTAATTACAAGATGCCACCACAGCAAACAAATAGACAAAGAGAACTTGTGATTAATAAATGAAGAATTTTAGCTCTTTTAACTGGTATCCTCACATTTCTCATAGAAGTATTCATAAAGTCCCGTCTTAGAATATAATAACGATATAAATAATTATCCTGAGAATAGGGGGATCATAACATAGTTTTCTAGAGATGACAACTGCTAGAGCGTGTCGGTTTTTTTAGCATCCTCTGTAAATTATAGATTTTTTGTAAAGAATTCTTCGTTCATGAAATTTCAAGACATATATATTCTAAGTAAATAAAGTTTATACATTTTAGCGGTAAATTAACGTTTCCGAGAAAAAATACCATTGCGCTTGCTTTTTAACTACTTTTATTATTTACTTAAGAATTTAGAAATCTAATATAGGTATAGATGTAGGTTTTCTTAACAAATATTTAATATATTGTGTAGGTAAGTAGACAGAGCACAATTCGTGTCATGTGTACTGTAGGACACTTTCAGATAAACCCGACACGTCATTTATAATAAATAACATCTGCATTTCAGTTTCCCAATGTTAAGTATCATTGTATATTTAAATAATTTTTATAAGAAAACTATTTAAAAAGATTTTTAACTATTATTTATTTATTTATTTATTCTAAATCATTTATTACATTGAAGAAGGTTAACACTCCGTTACAGGCGCTGCAAATAATTACATGTTTTCACGCGCGGGGCACCCAAAGTAATTGATGGATTATTTGTTATGTGGGTAGAAATAAAAAATAAACATATTTTATACATAATCAGTCTTTATTGACAGTTATTATGAAAACAAAAAATAAATCATTTCTCTATAAAAACAAGAATAAAAATTTTTTTCCTCAACCTTGGAAAATTATGAAAAAATTGACATGGAAATTATAAATTAGAGATTTTAGTCTTCATTAGTTAACTTATTGAGATCATTTTGACTTTGGTTATAACACTAAATGCATATACTATATTTATGATCGTTACCCACAGGCTTGTGACATTTCTGGCCTGCGGTTTTAGTCGAGCGATTTTTGGCTCTTCCACAGCCATGGCACCTAGCCGTTTTATTCCTTTTCCGGGGTATGTCATCTTCCTGAGGTGTCAAATCGTTTTGATTTATACCCAAAAAAACATGCAACGTTCAAAGGAACAAAGCATGCAACATAAAGATGTTTCTAGGAATATAAGAGCCAAGTACTTATTTGTCGTTGTAATCTGTTCATTTTGGTTTATAAGTACCTAAAACAAACAAAACACATTTTTTAATATACCATTATGAAGCTAAATATTATACAATTACTTACAATATTAATTATCTTTACGTCAAATTCAAAATAGATAAGAAAATATCAAAAATGACTTACCTTCTTCAAAAATGAAATAGTTACGGTATCTCACGCGCGGGGCTCAGGCGTGGCCCACCGACACTAAAAAGTTTCCACAGAACACATCCGTTCACCGATGCTGCCGTCGCGTCACTAGCGAGTACTCAAGGACACTAACAATAGCTATTAGAAGCGGCAAGATTGTAGATACATTGTTTAATAAATAATAGGCAAACATATTTCACTGGGGCACGCCTGTTCCCCGCGCGTGTAACGGAGTGTTAAGTTAGTTGCTTAACTAGACTAGTCTGTTCTAAAGCAACTAACCACCTGTAGTTTTTAAAATTTGGTTATAATAAGTGTATAATACTTAAAAAATTGACTAAATTACTAATTCACGTAGAAAAAAATCAAATTATATTTATAGAAGGAATTTGAAATATAATATTCACAAAAAAGTGATGCAATGGAATCTAAGCTGTCACATTTGACACATTGCTTTCATTTTGAAGTCTACCTATGTTTAATAACCACTTTGTTAACTTCTGTTTAAATTATTCTTTCACTTTTAATCCTTTAATGCCAGATTGAAATATGTAGAAGATTCGTTGAGCACAGAATATGAAGAAACGTTAGCCAAACTTTGTCTTCATTTTCGGTACTAAAACATTTCCCAATGTTGTGCTCCTAATATTTATTGATTCAGATCGTATAAATTATAAAAAGTTTTTAAAAAATAATTTTCGTATTTAACTGTCTTATATCAAGCACTTGAAAATCACTGAATAGGGCTTCATAATTATATCTAAATGGTTTCTTATTTATGACTTTTTTAGCTTTCTTTTTTCTACAAATTTTCCGATACTATATTTATAAATGGCGGCCCCCGTAGCCTAGTGGGCATGACGCTGACTTCTCACACCGAGGGTTTCCAGTTCAATTCCAGGTGAGGTGACAATTAATTTATATTATTTACTCGAGCCTCGGTTTTGCGATGTGTCTCGCTTCTGAAATTGGGCCTATTCAAGCGTAAAGTTAAGAATTGAAAAAAACAACAATATTTTTTAAAAAAGTATTAAAATTATAAATGAACACACAATGGTTAAAATCTACTTCGTAAGCATAAAAAAATCAATTGGGATTATTTTTTGGTAGCGAACTCTTAATAAATAAAAATATATTTTTACATTCAATAATTTTAATATGAAAAACATATTCCATTCAATTATAATGTATTTATATAATATACATATATAGATATAATTTATTTAATATGATTACAGTAATATAAAAATATATACATACATACATAATAAAATAAAAATAGTAACACAACAAAGATATTAATAATACATAAAAAAATATATATATAATAATATTTAATATATAATATATAATATACAGTATATAAATAGGTATTCAAGAAGGTTTTTAAATATTTGAAGACTAGAAAACGATGCAGGTAGCTGTGCTAAATATTTTTAGCGGTCATAACTATTAGGAAAAAACATTTTAGAATTATTAATTTAATATAAATTTGTTTTCCATCAAAATAATTTATTTTAAATTTTGGCACACACATACACTACACTAATTCCTGTGCATCTTCGTTTGTCGTTCCGTTTTCGTAACACTGTCAAAATCCGCTTTTAATGTCTGAAACAAAAATAAATATTATTAATTTAGTTAAAATTTACAAATTAGACAGCGTGTCTGTCTACAAATTAGTCAGGGGCAAAATTTCGGGGAAACATTCTGCATTCAATTTTGAATAGAAAATATTCTTTACACTTTGGCTGTAAACTGTAAAATCCTAATGCACACCTAAAATCGTAATTCAACAAACAGTTCTAATTTTCAATTCGATAACCAATCATTCGTCAGCTTTTGAATTGAGCAACTTTATATTATACTTAGTACTCGATTCAAGATGATCGACAATACATTATTTTTATTAACAGAAATACTAATTTCTAGTGAATACATTTTTACTCCCTTTCTTTTAACTCGTGGCGTCTGATTGCTTGCTTGTCTGACGAAAAAACTTTGGATCGATTTTTAACCCTTTTCCGTAATGCAATTGAGCTGAAACTTTGCAGACAGACTCGTGGCGACGATAAAAATGAACTAACAAATTTTTGTTTTAAAAAATTAATAATTATAGTATAATTTTGGATTTTACAAAATTTGTTATTACTCGTAGCGTCTCCCGACTCGAGCATAACGAGTAGGTAAAGCGCCAAACCTGTCTCCACTAGTAAATGAGAAAGTTAGTATAAAAAAGCTTGGTTTTTATGGATTGGTTTTTTAACAGTAAAGTTAATTGGATGCGCACGCATCACCGCTACATGCTGCGCACGCTGCGAGTGCGCAACTGCTGTTACAATTTATTTTTTTATCCTAAATGCAACTAAAGAAAAATAAATTCAAAATGTTTTAGAACTAACTCTGGACTATATATACTACACTCTGTAATTTATATAATTCCTATAACGAGAATGTGCCCAGCTAACAATGGTCTTAGAATTTGCTAATGTGCCTTGAATTTCTCAATTCACATTGTCTCCTATTCTAACACTAATATCATGCGATCGATACGAAATATCATAGGACACAAATAACTTGTTGCCTTTTTATTATTTAAAGTTTGCGAGTGAACTACTAAGCAATATGCAATTCATCACCTTCAATCAAATAATCATATTCAACTTACTTAAGCGCTGCATGAATCATCAGAGCCACTGAATGAACTGGATTCGCTGGATGAGCTGGATTGGCTGGATGAGCTAGATTCACTCGATGATGAAGATGATGATGAGGATGAGCTAGACGAGCTTTGGGAGCTAGATGATGACGATTCACTGGATTCACTGGCAGCACCAGATTCGCTAGCGGAGTAAGATTCGCTGGAAGCACGGGACTTGCTGGACGATTCAGATTCGCTTTCAGCGCGTGATTCGCTGGCAGATTTAGAAGCGCTGGAAGCATGGGACTTACTGGAGGATTCGGATTCACTTTTGGCGCGTGATTCACTAGCAGATTTGGATTCACTAGAAGCACGGGATTTACTAGATGATTCAGATTCGCTTTCGGCGCGTGATTTGCTGGCAGATTTAGATGCGCTGGAAGCACGAGACTTGCTGGACGATTCAGATTCGCTTTCAGCGCGTGATTCGCTGGCAGATTTAGAAGCGCTGGAAGCATGGGACTTACTGGAGGATTCGGATTCACTTTTGGCGCGTGATTCACTAGCAGATTTGGATTCACTAGAAGCACGGGATTTACTAGATGATTCAGATTCGCTTTCAGCGCGTGATTTGCTGGCAGATTTAGATTCGCTTGAAGCCCGGGACTTGCTGGATGATTCGGATTCGCTTTCGGCGCGTGATTCACTGGCAGATTTAGATTCGCTGGAAGCACGGGATTTACTGGATGATTCAGATTCACTTTCAGCGCGTGATTCGCTGGCAGATTTAGATTCGCTTGAAGCACGGGACTTGCTGGATGATTCGGATTCGCTTTCGGCGCGTGATTCACTGGCAGATTTAGATTCGCTGGAAGCACGGGATTTACTGGATGATTCAGATTCACTTTCAGCGCGTGATTCGCTGGCAGATTTAGATTCGCTGGAAGCACGGGATTTACTGGATGATTCAGATTCACTTTCAGCGCGTGATTCGCTGGCAGATTTAGATTCGCTTGAAGCACGGGACTTGCTGGATGATTCGGATTCGCTTTCGGTGCGTGATTCGCTGGCAGATTTAGATTCGCTGGAAGCACGGGATTTACTGGATGATTCAGTTTCGCTTTCAGCGCGTGATTTGCTGGCAGATTTAGATTCGCTTGAAGCCCGGGACTTGCTGGATGATTCGGATTCGCTTTCGGCGCGTGATTCACTGGCAGATTTAGATTCGCTGGAAGCACGGGATTTACTGGATGATTCAGATTCACTTTCAGCGCGTGATTCGCTGGCAGATTTAGATTCGCTGGAAGCACGGGATTTACTGGATGATTCAGATTCGCTTTCAGCGCGTGATTCGCTGGCAGATTTAGATTCGCTTGAAGCACGGGACTTGCTGGATGATTCGGATTCGCTTTCGGCGCGTGATTCGCTGGCAGATTTAGATTCGCTGGAAGCACGGGATTTACTGGATGATTCAGATTCGCTTTCGGCGCGTGATTCGCTGGCAGATTTAGATTCGCTGGAAGCACGGGATTTACTGGATGATTCAGATTCGCTTTCGGCGCGTGATTCGCTGGCTGATTTAGATTCGCTGGAAGCGCGGGATTTACTGGATGATTCAGATTCGCTCTCGGCACGAGATTTGCTCTCAGATTGAGATTGACTGGAAGCACGAGATTTGCTGGATGC